>APFE031381872.1:39737-133580 GCA_000404065.3 Pinus taeda | reverse complement strand
GATGATTCCGATGTGGAAACATCTAGCGAACATAATTGTGCAATTACACCTCTTTGCTCCTTTTTTAGAAGCTTTGTCATACCATTAGAGCTGATTATCTTTCCTGGTTTCCCCAAGGATTGTAGCCATTGGACTCCTAGTACAACATCAGCACCTCCAATTGGAATGGAAAGCATTGGGCTAGTCAATACATATTCTCCCATGGATAACTTGATATTATGGCACTTTCCCGAGCAATTTATTGTTCCTCCATTTGCAATCATCACTTGACACTCTGGTGCTGGATATAGGAAGCAATTCAATTATTTTGCTACCCTACAATGAATAAAAATGTGGGTGCTTCCCGAATCAATCAACACTATTACCTTTTTCTTCTTGATTTGTCCTTTTATCTTGATAGTTTGAGGAGTGGTAATTCCTGCCAATGCATTACAAGATATGGTCGGATTTATTTCTTCTTCATCTAGGCTTTGTTCCTGGAGTATATCTTCTTCTTTTGACCCTGCTTGCTCCTTTTCTTCTTCCTCTTCACAATCTATGTAGAATAATTTCTTCTCAGCACACTTGTGACCTTTAGTGTATTTGCTATCACAACTGTAACAAAGCCCTTTTGCTCTTTTTTCTTCCAATTGTTGTGGTGTCAACCTTATAGGTTGTGGAAGACTAGGGGCAACAACACTTCCGTCTTTATAGTTGTGAGTGGTGTGCTTCCTGGTTGCCATAATTTTGCTTTCCATTTTTCTTGCTAACCTGAATGCCTTCTCTAATGAATCAGGTTCCCAAAGGCGAACATCATGTTGGATATTATCCTTTAAAGACCCTATGAACACATCAATCCTATGCTCCTCTGGAATATCTTTTACCCTTATGTTCAATTTTTGGAACTCCTCAATGTGCTCCATTATTGAACCCTTTTGTTTGAGACTTATCAATTGGCTAAAAAAAGTGTTGCTTTTTGTATCCTCATAATGTGCTATCAATTCTTCCGTAAAAATTGCCAAAGTGATAAATTGTTTACGAGAGCAAAGCCATTGATACCATACAAACTGATTTGGTTCCAAATATAAAGTTGCCATACGTACCTTTTGTGTGTTTTGCACATTATTGAGATCGAAAAATTGCTCCATCTATAATATCCATGTTGCGGGATCCTTGCCATCAAACTTCCTCATATCGATTTTTGGAATATGATGGGTCTTCGATCCCACATTAGAGTCTATGGAATCATGATTAACATTTCTTTTGTTCTCATCATGAGTTTCCTTTACTACCCTTTCATCCTTAGTGACCATTTCTTGTAGCAGCTTATTCATATTTATCTTCAATTCGTCCATGTCTGTCTTCAAATTTGTCTTCCAATCACCCATGTCTGTCTTCAAATCTGTCTTCCAATCGTTCATGTCTTCAAATCTGTCTTCCAATTGTCCATCTTAGCTTCCATGCCCTTTATCTTATATTCCATGCCATTTATCTTAGCTTCTGTTAGCTTTTGTGAGGCTGACATTTTTTGCACTTGGTCTTGTAATTTTGATATATCATGTAGCATTTCTTCCTCTTCTTCATGAGTCATGCTAGAGCTTTCATGTTCCTTACTAGGTGTTTGCATTTTCTTTCCTCGGGGCATCAGTTACCGATAATAATGCTCTACTATGCCCTTTGAATTCCTTCAAAATAAATTTTCAAACCAAGCTTAAGCAAAAATTTAAAGAATCTACACACCTTTTTTCACTTTGTAGGAGCTTGATATTGCCTCTGATGTATCTCTGTACTTTCTGATCATCCAGTTTTGAAATTGCAACCTGCGATAGCCCTCTGTGTCCTCTTTCCAATGCCACCAATCTGATCCAAATTGGATTCTCCAAGGAAGAGTTATGCAAAATCTCCCACAGTGACTTGATTATAGACTAGTTCAGTAGAGCGAACTTGTACGACGTGCCACGAGTCACTGTTTGGACCTTTAGCTCTGAAAATTATATAGAAGAAACTACAGTCCGTCCTCTTTCTGTACCTTCTTACGAAATTTCAATCCAATGCTCAGAGAAAATGTTATGATGATTTTCCCCAGGTCACCGGTTTGGAATGTAATTCAGGACTCTGCAAAAAACACCAACTTCCTCAGATCATATCTCCGCACATATAGCGACAAAAGCTTTGAAATTCGGACCTGAGATTTAGCGCGATGTCTTCTCAAGTGGGTTTTGTTTTCAGCTTCTGAAATGGCGTAGAAAAAAAGTTATAGCAAAAATGCCACGATGACCTATTTGGAGCAGTGAAACCCTAGAATCCAAAGCTCTAATACCAAATGTTATGAAACCAGCTCAAGAAAAGATAGAAAAGATAAATCAACGCCTTAGAATTCACCCTCTTCGAGGGGCAACCTCCTTTGCATTACATAAATGAACAATTCTTGTATGATTCAAATGACAAAACCTCTTTTTATATAGGAGTCAGGAGTCACATAAACCCAGCCGACCTAACAATAATAATATAAAGCCACAAAAATAACAATAGAGGGATTCTATGGGGCACAGTAATAACAATATGGGGACAATAGGGGCACAACAATAATAATAAGGGGTATAACTACCATAGTAATGGGGTAATCACTAGTATTATAGGGACCCAACATACTACTAATGGTACTACTCATTGTGATGTCGTTGCCATTCATCTTGATATCCTTGTCCATGAATAACTTGATACTTTCATGGATAGGCAAGTTCATAGACACTTGTTCAAATGCATCCCCAAGTGTGCTCTGAATGGTGTCTTTGACTCTACTCTCTTGGAAGTCATTGTACTTGTGCTCTTGAGAGGTAGCCAAACACCTAAGATACCTAGAGACATAGCAACACTCATGAAAATCAATCTATCAGTCACAAACAAAAACAAACTAGAGGATTGAGATGCAATATATGTGTGTGACTCTCTGTGGAGATTGCCTAATTTTCACCCAGAGGCTGGGAGACTGACTACCGAAACTACAAGAGGCATAGTTTGGGCTGTTGGGAGGCTGATTGACTACTAGAACTACGCAATGCACAGTCTAGCCTGGCATGCTGAGGATTGAAACTATGCAATGCATAATTTCAGTCAGCAGTGATATGCAACCAGCAAACTACATTGCACAGTTTTTGGGGCCAGCAGGACACTGACTCCAAGAATTATGCAATGCAAGCCAGGAGGTCAATGCTGGGCCAAACTTGTGTAATTTCTAGAGGGAAGGGAGAGCCTTTACTTCCTGAAATGCGCAGTGCTAGCTGGGCAAGGAACGGCCTGGGCCAACGCAGCCCAAACTTCCTGACGGGCAAATGAAATCATGAGAAGTCTGAAAGCAAGATGAGATGAGTGCAAACAACAGTGAATGATCATACATGCAAACAACAAGTGTAGGATTCAAAAAATAGGAAAGCATGCATGTCTATGAAGCAAGTTGCCGCAACAACGACCGTCTGTGCAAAAACAGTGTCATGCATGCAACAATAGTGAGATGCGAATGAAAATTCAAATGGTGCTTCTATAAGCTAACATTTATCAAAACGACAATAAGCACTCACTAAAATGAAGCACACAACACTCACACAAAGAAAAACACAAAAAAACATAGAAATGCCACACAAGGCATGAAAAGAGGGCTTACCCCGAAACAATTGAGCTGAATGAGATGACAACTCCTAGATGCAATGTGGGATGTCAAAGTTGCATGGTCGATTTTCGGAATGATCTTTGAAGTGTACAATTGATAAATTTTGATAAAATAAAGGTTATGATGTGAATGCCACAAATCTAGGAAAAGCGGCACTTAGCGGGAGGTTTCTAAAATGAGCATTGCATGTAACCTTCAAATGCCAAACATAGATCCCTAAATCAAGGGATGCCTTTGCATGCTTCCTTGGGAAAATATGTCCATGTATGCATATAAGTTTTGCTCTGTCTCGAAGGGAACCAGTCAACTTGAAGGCACATGGATCGGTCTGTGAGCCTGGGATGAAACTCTGTGTAGTTTCTCAGCTGAGAAGAGATGGCAGTCCCAGAGGGATTGCATAATTTCTGGGAGGAAGAGATGATTCTCTCCTAGGATTGTGAAATTTCTAGGCTAAGAAACTATCTTGGGTCAGACCTCGCAATTTTCTCAAGGAAGCCTGTCTGACTGCATTGCGCAATTTTTGAGCCCAGCAGGTTGCTTGGCTAGATTTGCCAATTTCTGCTAGCCGCTGAACTAGCTATCTAAGAGGGATTGCACAATTTTTTGGAGCAATAGGTTATTGTTGCCCAAAATTGCACAATTTCTAGGCTAAGCAACTATCCTGGGATGAATTGCACAATTTTTTAGAGGAAGACTGACAGGAAGAATTGCACAATTTTGGAGCTTAGCTGGGTGTCTAGCTAGGTTTTCATAGTTTCTAGAGGGAATGATTGTTCCCCTCCATAATTGTGCAATTCCCAGAGGGAGCTTCTCAACTAGTAACTGACACTAAGTTCGGAAATCAGCCTATGAAGGAGGTGAACAAACTTGCATGCATAGGTTGACAAGACTCTATGAAACAACTAAAGCTGATGCGCTTGACAGTGAAAGACATGCTGGTGAGGATGATTGGTAGGGAGGCTCCAAAAAAAAGCTAAGGAAAAGTTTTGGAGGGTAGTTGTAGCTGCTACAACATACATCAATTTCCATGAATGAGAAAAAATAATATGTAGTAATTCCCATGCATAAAGACAAGGCTACCATGGATATGATATCATCCTATCACACAAGCAAACCCCTATGGCACATTATAATATGGTTGATGTCATATGTGTATCCATGTGAATAAAGATATGGCTAATTATGGTTATACTGACCACATCTCATGTGAAGAAAGCTCAGATCATCCACTTCATAGAACTAGAAAATAGAAAACCTTCGAAACTACTTGATCTCTTCCACGAATTCTGAAGTCATTCGAATGAATGTGTGTTATGGAATGATGGTTGTTCTGATTTTTGTGTGTGTGTGTGTGTATAATGTGGAAGTTTCTATAGATGGTCCAACCGACCATGACCTAGGTCGATTTGGGCGTGTAATCCTAAATTTAGCAATTATGCAAGGGACAGGGCTGACCATGTGACCCTTCTCAAAGATTCCTTATGATCAAGATTTTGATATGACCTTAGCATGTTTCATTTTGCCCCCCCATATGACCATGTGACCACGCCATATGACCTAGGATTCACTAGTCCTCTACATGATGACATCATCATACCACATGTCAGTCCTGTCTGGCTTTCTACCAATCACATTGTGCTAAATCACCATGCCACCTCGTAGCCCTTTGTGGCACTATGTCATAGAGATGATTTCATATTATTGATCTTGTCATGCAGACTATGCAATAGTGCCTTGTGTCTTTCATCAATAGGCTCACATCATTTTCAAACTAGATGTTACCATCTATCACCATTTCATTGGGACGATAGGACTAACTAAATATCATACATCTTTGAATTCATCCATCTATTAATGTTTAGAGCACCACTAATTGGAATTAAATATGCATGCCATTTAGTGGCATTAAATAATGCATAGGTTTTCATAACCAAGAAAATTGATTAATCTATGCAATGGTGGATTGTAATAGCCCTTGGTTGATTTTCCATGTAAAAAATATAAGACCGAGGTCATGGGACACTTATTCCAAGTTGAATGGTGTAAAAATTATATTATCTATCACTTGTGATTCACTAATGGCTATGGTAATTGGAAAAGGCAGTGGAAAAGGAAAAGATATAATATATGGAATTTAATTAAGGAAATAAAGGAAAATAGGATAAAAGGAAGGTGAAGAGACATAAATATGCATGCAAGGGAAATTAAAGAGAAAATGAAGGAAAATGAAAGAAAAAGGAGAAAGGAAAGGAAGTGACTAGATATCAATGATAAAAAGGAACATGAGAAACAATTGATAGATTTTTCTCAGCTTTTTATCAGGATCAAAACATGAGAGAGAGAAAGCAAGAAAGAAACTAGAAAGTAAAGGGAGTAAAAGGGAAGCAAAGGGAAAGCAAAGGAAATCAAGGGAGTGTAAGGAGAAAGTTGGGTCCATAGATTCAACAAGGAGATTTTGAAGGTAACAATTTTCATGTGTAATTTAATTTCTTGGATGTGAATGCATGGTAAATGCATTTGATTACTTGTTTCATTTGTTTTCATTGGCATGGGTTTTCCTGGATTGACAGTGGTTTTATCCTATCCTTATTGTTTCTTGGATAGTCATGGTGTAATGGGAATCATTCTTGGTTGAGCTTTAGATTGTTGAAATGTTTTGGATCCAGTTGAGGTTGTCTTAGGAAAATCCCAAGGGTTGGGGGTGGAGATGGTTTTCTCAAAGGAAGCCCTCAATACTTGGGTGGAGACAGGAAATTCCTTTGGGTATGCCTAAGGAATTCTAATGCATCCAAGATTGTTTTGCTTTTGTGATTGTTGCTCACTTTAATTGTTTATTAATTCAAACAACTAAGTGTTACATAAATTGTCAACCCAGGGAAGTTTGTTTATTTCAAAGGCAACTATGCACTGTATGTGCTCAATCTCAAAAGCAATAAAGTTGTAGTAATAAATAAACTAGTCACACCTTGCTCCAAGCAAATTGAAGCTCCACTCTGAGTTACAGCAAAAATATTCTATTGCAGACAGTAATTAAAGAATGCTTAATTTCATTAAAAGAGTAATCTAATGGAAAGGAATCAATCTACAAAGGAAAGCACTAGCTATTCTGTAACAAAGAATAGGACCCTATTCCCAAAGCAGGAACCTTCAGCACCTGTTTCTGATTACCATGCTTGCCAACTCACTCTGTAAACTCAATTGCCAATGAAGCACTCATCAATTAACTGTAGATGGACTAAATAATGTAGCAATCAATTAGAAAAATAGAGTTTAGCAATAATTCATAAGCAATATTTAGTAAACAGAGCTTTTAACAAGGTATGGATAAGAAACACACTTAACACGCTATAGAAATATAATGGGTGTATCTTGTGATGAAGGTGGGCCTTGTCCTTCTCACAAGATTCCCCAGGAAATGAGAACTAGAAAGAAATGTTTAGAATAGTATTTTATTCATCCATCAATATGTCATGTTACAAAAAGATTCCAGTTCTTTTCCTTCAACTAGAGCTTCCCGTAGTCTATCCACCCCCCTCTAATGTAGGTGTCTCCTCTTTTTAAAGAGGAGACATCTATTACAATTGATTACATTTTAAGTCCTATCTTTAACCCAATATACCAAAATAGGGAAATAAGTTTCCCATTAACAAAATGTTGTTACAATGGTTGTGGTAACGTTGACTTCAGATTGTGGTCATTACATCCAGTGTAGTAGCTCCTTCGATGATCTTCTTCTGTTGCTGTCAAATCTAGAATGCAAAACACAACTATTTTAGTAATGGGATTTGTGCATTGTTCTTAACTATTTCAGCAACTGTAAAATTAATCTTGTAGTCTCTAGGCTGTTTCAGCAACGTGGACTGCACATCGTTCTTTAACTGTTTCAATAACTATTCGAATCAATGGTTAACTATGAAGGTAACGTAATTATATGTAAAATAATTTAAACATATAGTAATGAGAAGAAATATTGTATACCTTTGGAACAAATGGTTTAAAGTAATAATATGAACTTTAAACATAGGTTGGAAAAGGATGACATAATAGCAAAACATATGGTCAAAAAGGCACAATGTGGGGTCCTAACAGTGATATTAGGGTCTGTTTAGGTGAGATCACATGAGATTGAGGGTGGAGGTGTTTTAACCTCTAGCACCCCTATTTGGTTATATATTTGTTTATTTCATGATATCCCACATTCATGCTTCGAATATGTTACAAGGGTGATTGACTGAAAGAGAGATTGGGTTTAACCTAATCTATGGTCGGGTGGTATGTGGAAGTCCTTAACATGGTTGGATTTTGCATATGTTAATATAAGTTATTTTCCCTATTTTGATTTATGAGCACATGTATTGGTTATTATGTGATCTTATGGTTGATTTGTCACGATATTTATTCCTGTTATATAAGGGTTATATGCATGGTTATATGATGTGCTCTATATATGGATATTGTTCATGATTTGATAACTTATTGAATTGTTTATCAATGCAATGGCTAACAAGTGTTGTTGTAGGTAGCTAGAGAGGTCATAGAACCTTTTTGGTGATTCTCGAATGAAGTTCAGAAGTTTATGACCAAATATGCATTCATGACCTAGAGATTCTATGTTTGTAATATGTTTGATGAAATGAGTATCATGTACTAGGCATGATTAGGTCAAGATCTTACTCAAGTTATGAATGGCTAGAATTTGTATCATCTTAGTTATTATTTTGGAAAGTTTTGGGCACTTTTGGGAAGTTTCTTGAAGGCCATCCCTAAAAAAATTGAAGTAATTTGACAACCACATGCTCATAATAGAGGAATTGTTTCCATAACCGCTGGTAGGAAGGCTTATGGGTGTGGTTGCAGCCCCATGACTACGTGTATAGTGTGTCAAGCATTTGGTTGGGGTGTTAGAATTGTGAAAAATTAGTTCCAACTCAAGATCTAGTCATCAAAGGTTGTGGAAATACTTCTAGGTGATCTAATTCCCCTAAGAGGTATCACTAAGTTTTCAGTTTGTAGGCCCCACTTCCATAACTATAACTTGGAGTTTGGGTCATGTCATAGTAGCACTCATCTCATGTTTACCCCAAAGAGCTTGTGAAAGAGGGTAAATGTGGGAGGGGTGGTTAGAGGGTTGTATCAGAGCTTCCAGATTCAAACACTTATATTGGATGGGTAAATGCATATTTTAATGCACGCGTTGTGATGGTTATGGTTATCATGTATATGGTTATTAGTGTAGTTTTAAGTTATCATGAACTATGTTTATATGTTGATGTCATTATATATCTCGTGCTAATTTGGATTGATCGTGCAGATGAGATAACATCCCCTAACATAAACTAAGGCATGATTTTTATTATGATTTATATTTGTTTCATCTAACATGGCATGTTTGCAAGAAAGAGAATGCCAAGGATGAAGAGAAAAATGGTGCATTACAGTTCACATGACTCCCCTTACAAACTTGATGTGAATTCCATGGAATAAGAATGGTCATTTTAGCAACAAGGATAAGATAATTCTCCTAATCTAGCAAATATGCCAAGGGGATTGATGTCAAAGATCAAAAGTTGAAAAGTAGATAATAACATATTGATTAAGTCACATAAAATACTTACTAGAGGTTACAAAAAGCAAGTATAATTTGATGCAATCATACTTCAGAGTCTTTCATATTTTCAAAAGTAAGGACAAATGGGGATAACATATGTACAAGAGGAGAAGACCAATTCGGCATATGGAAGCAAATGTCATAGAAGACACAAGTTGGACATAGATGACATTGTCATAGGTGGTAGATCTTTGATACATGTAATATTAAGGGTAGTACTTATGGATTTCATTCTAGTTCTGGTTCCGAGAGACATCATCACCATCGATTTCTTTTTGTTTCTTTTGCTTTTCTTCCTAGTTTCTTTATGCTCAACTCCTTTATTGTTTTAGCTAGAATTGGAATCTCCTTATTGGCTTGTAACAATGGACTTTTGATACATACATTTTTAAATTCATCTAGAAAATCATAACTAGGCAACATGATCTATTTTTCTACTCCTCTATCAACTTGTAGTCTTTCAGGAAAAGGAGGTGTAGAAGTAGATACTGGCTGCTCAATCATAGGAGTTGAGTTCACTGGTTCTTTCTGCTTTTTATTTTCAGTATTTTGGTTTTGGAGAGATGTTCACTCAAAACTTTTATTTACCTTTAGAGAATCTTCCTCAGAATTATCTTGTCCTTGGATAACTACAGAAGGTCTTTCCTTTTCCAATATCCTACCAGTTCTCAACTGAACATCATTAAGATCTAGAGGAGTGATCATATAAGTTGGAAATTTTTTTCCTTCCACCATGTAAGTATTCTAAGGATTTTTATTGATGGGGTTTGGTAATGGTTGGGCAGGTAACTGATTTGGTTTCTTGCTGAAATGGCAGTAAGAATTGAGGACTTTGGTTTTGTTGTCGATTTTGTTGTGGAAATGGTTAGGAAAGTTGAGGGTTCTGATTTTGAAGCTGTGGCTTGATTTTGTTGTGGAATTTGTGGGGGAGGGTGATTCTGATATGATGGAGGATATTAGTAATATTGAGAAAATCTCCCATAAGGATTTTGTACTCCTTGTGCCCACAGTTGAGATTGAGATTGAGATTGAGATTGAGGCCAAGTTTGACATTGAGATTGAGGTTGAGGCTAAGGTTGCTGCCAAGAATTCCAATTTGGTGGGGGTGAAGATACATTTGATTATTAAATCCCTAATTTTGTGGCCCTTGCCAAGGTTTTCTAGCAACAAAACCAAGTGGTTCTACAGAATTTGGGACTGTTTCCTCTTGAAAGACAGCCTTAAGACCTAGAATTAAAGGACAACCCTTGGTATTATGGTTTTCTGAGAAAATCATACAAGTTTCTACAACTTTTGCATCTAAAGGACATTCTCTTAGAGCATGTTTTTTTTTGCATTTTGGACAGAAAATAGCTAAAGCATCAGCCTTGGTTTTCTACTTATTTTGCAACTTAAGGGTGTCTAATTGCTCACTAAGGCTCAATAGGATATATGTTTTGAATTCATCAAGCATATTACCAATTTCTACGCTACTTACAGATCCAATTGCAAATTTGTCTACTCTAACAAGGGAAGGATCTCTTAAACCTTTCCCAGTTTTAGATTTCCCTCTTGAGAGATGAACACATAATTCTCCTATATCATTTAATGGAAGTTGAGAGATATCTCCCTTCCCCATCATGTTAAGGATATCTATCCATTCATCCCTAATGGCCTTTAGTAAAAGATCTTTTAAGGTATCTTCATCTAAATTGTCCATCTTTGCTATTTTCAAATTATAGTTGAATATTTCAATCAAATCCTCTAAGTTTTAATCCTCTCTTTGCATCATTGTGAACACTTCATCTTTATGATTGGTCGGCATACAATAATCCAAATATCTATCCAAAAATACTTTCTTCGTATCATTCCATGTTCTAATGGACTGAGTGACTAACCCCGTGAACCACTTCAAAGCAGATCCTTTCAGTGTTGAAGGGAACAACATAATTTTTTGAGAGTTTTCTAGATAATCATAGGTTCCGCACAAGACTTCAAATTCAAAAAAAAATGTTTCAGGATCCTCACTTTTTAACCCATGGAAGTTTGAGAGGACAGAAGGAGAGATATTTTTCATTGTGGCATTTGTTTCTTCATCCACTATAGGGAATCCAAAAGAATTATCTATTTCCTTATTTCCTCTACCTTCTCCATTATTTCCTCTACCTCATCCATTATTTCCTCTACCCCCTCCTCCAAATAGTGAGAATTCTCCATCTTGTTCTTCTTCTGCCATTATTGTTTCTTCAGCGTCAATATAGGGTTCAACCTGCAAGGTTACCTTCTCCTCCTCTAGTTCTTCTATTAATGGGATATGGGAGAGAGGTTCTACTTCTTCTTCCTCATTGGGTATTTCTAATTCTTCAACTAATATGTGCTCTCCTGTGGAGGTGAAAAAGCCTATTCCTGCTGTTGGAGATTCTAGATTTTTCTCCTCTAGGACTGTCTTGGTAGATGAAGTAGGAGATTCTTTTGATTGGATTTATGCCCCTAGAATTTCACGAGTTCTATATTTGGGAATATGAGTTTTAGATGGAGGTGTATCTTTTCATGTTCTTAATGGAGTGGTTTGTGTTGTAGGAGTTGAACTTCTACCCCTACCTATAAATCTACCCTTAGAGTCTCTTTCTCTATGCATATCATTTTTTTTGAATGTAAGAGATAAGTGGTGGGCTCCAGTATTGCACCAATGATGTTGCAACTCCTGTGACTCCCTTCTTTACTTTTATCAACCCAGTAATTCATAAAAAACTTGGAACTGACGGTGTTGTATGCACAAGTACTAGCTCTTACTGTAGGCTGTCACTTGATTAGCTGGTACAAGTTTGCTAGGAGCTCAAGCCAACTTCTATGAGTTCTCATAAGAAGCTTTTAATTGTGATGGAAGAAAGCTAACTCAAAAGAGGCTATTCTAATTGCAGAAAGAGAATGAAAGCTAAAAGGAAATGCAAACCCTAGAAAACTATAGTTTCACCCACTAACCCTACTTTTGCAAGAAAAAATATGAAACTATGGAAATGGATGCCATGGGCTATTTTCAAGGTAAAATACATGTACTTAAGCTACTTCTAAAGGAAAATGTGGAAGAACCATATTTTTGTGCTGTTGAGCAATTTTATGCAAAATTATTATGGTTGTGTTTTAACTATTTGACTATGCGGAGGTTTGGTGGCAAAAGGCGATAGATCTCGCTATTGCAGATGATGAGGAAGGTGTGGATAGGACCTAAGGAGTCCCTATCACCCTTCTGGAGAATTCCATTGTGATCAGATTTCAAAAAATTGCTCACATGAACTTCTATAGAAAGTTTGCAGGGGATCTACAAGAAGTTCTATAGGAGCAGGCCGAAAGTGATTTTTGAAGTTTTGGAGGAGGAAAAATGGTGGGAAAAGAAAAATGAAGGTTGGATGAGGGTGTTAGAGGGTCTAGGACTCAGTCAATGAAGATCAAACATGAAGGTGATGATTGGATTGGTTCAAAGGATAAGAAAGCGATTTTGCACAAAAACGTAGAAATTAGGGCTGTTTGGGAAAGTGTGGCGAATGAGTGGAGATAACCTTGAGAAATGGGCTGGAACAAGTTGGGGAATGAGAGTATGATAAGTTGGGATGGTATTTGAGTGAGTTGCACACCTTCTTCTACAAACTGATTCAAGGAGAATTAGAAAAACAGAGTTTTACCTACTTTAACTTAATTTAGCCCTAAAAAAATAGAAAAGTGTTGAAAGAAATTCTATGGACAGGAAATGATGCCAGAAAGCTATGAAAACTAATCAAGGAAAAATATAGGCATGTAAATACAACTGATATCAACTTCTCCAACTCGAATTAACACACTAGCAATTGCATTGGAAAGCAAAAACAATGTTTTGGTGGCAGTAAGAGTGATTTGGTCTCAATTCATGGTCCCAAGGAGGGAGAAAGGAGCTCAAAGCCTACTTGGCAGCCTTTTTATGGATCTTTTCTATTATTGCAGAAAACTAACTAGTCAACCTGAAGTACGAACAACTATTCTAATCATCAAAAACAACCTAAGTAATAAAGCAAGATTTGATCTAAATAACATAAATTATTACATGAATGCAAGAATGGAAACACATATAAATACAAGAAAGAGGTACTGGGAACTTGGGTTGTGCCCAAACCCAAGAGCTACAACCTCCTTAGAAAGGTCAGTTCTAAATCAAGGCTGAATTCATCTTCATTGATCAAAAAATACTAGTCATATCACAAAACTGTTTACAGAAAGAGCTTGAAAATGAGCTGAATGCAGAGCTGCACTAAAGTGCGAAAATAGATTGTTCAATTGCTAACCTACTGAGGCCTAAGGCCTTCTTATTTATACAACTTGAGGACTCAACTACCATTTTTCCTCATGGCTCATCCAGGAAGCCATAGCCATGAGCTATACATCTCTAAATGTAGCATTGAGGTCTCAAAAGTTCATATCAGGGAGTGCCATATTATGTAAGTAAAAATCTGCTAATTTGGCCTTGTCATTAGCCGAAGTAGTGGCACACAGATGCATAAACTGACCATAATGTTGGAAAGGGATTGTGCCCCTTTGGGCCAATGTTTTGATTTGAAACTAAAGCCATTGGTCTTTAAGATGCAATGCATAAGATCTTGCTGGTTGTCTACATTGCAAGGCTTCCATTGCCCAGCTGGCCATGCAGGCCATCTGAGCTACTCTCTCCTACAACTGTTGTTTCAGCATCAATATTTTAGCTACTACCTGAGACTCGTTCTCTTGCTATTATTTTATCATTATTTGCACATCAAGGTGTGTCTCTTCCCTTGGCTGATGTTCCTGTGTTGTTTCCTATCTTGCTAGAGGACCTTCCTCTAGGTGTTATTCTTCAGAAACTTGTGTTATGTCTGCCTCTTGAGTTTGTTGTTGCTGTAACTACTTTTTCAGTAGTGTATTTTCCTCCTGTAGCTAGGCTTTTTTAATGCTTTCAGTGTGTCTTCACATTGCCAACTCCCATCTTAATTCTTTCAGCTATTCTTCCATGTGGCCTATGTCTGCAACTCCCTTGGATTTAGTAATTTTCATCCAAGTGTGTGTTCTAATTCTTTCTTTCTTTAATTCAAAGAAAAGTGGTATAGCGAATTTCTATGGGATGATCTTCCCACCATCTAGCAAGTTGTAATATGAGCCCAAATTAGGCTGAGGGCTTAGTTCAGGTATCTCCTCGGTCTTGTCTTCCTCATGTGACTATTTTTCTGCTTCCTCTTCCATTTTTTCAGTCTCCTTTAGCTTGGACAACGTTTCCTGTAGAGAGGTCCTAGCTTCCTATAGAACTGTGTTGGTGTCCATCAGTCTGATTCTTTCCTTCCAGGTGGAAGTTTTGGGACTTCCTCTCTCATAAGTGATAGATATTTTGGAGGGGGATTCCTCCTTTTTCTCAGCAGGGGCATCTTCAATTATGAAAGGTTCTTTTGATGGTGGTTGGGGATTTCCCACCTTTATCCTGGTGCTCCTTCTAGCTTTAAAGTACATGGATGCTACTTTTTCTCTTTTTCCTTTTTGTTTTGTTGGATTGCTTAAGGTAGCCAACATAGCTGCTACTTCTTTCGCCAATGTCTCAAGGGATTTTTCTTCCTGTTGTTGCTCCCCTTCATCTTCTACTGTGTTTTCCATGCCTGTTGTTTCTACTTGTGTTTCTGCTGTTTCTAGCAATGGTTTCTCTTTTTCTTTCTGGGTTCCTGCTTTGCTTGTGGCAGTCCTCTTTTGGACTTTCCTAGGCTTTTTCTTCTCACTTTGGGTTCTTTTCCTTTTCTCTGTCTTTGGGGTGGTCTTCTTTTCTACTGTCAGTTTCTCAAGTTTCTCTTCTGTTTCCTGTTCCTCCTCTGTTTCCTGCTCTTCCTCTGTCTGAATAGGTGGTGTCTCTTCATGCACTTCTTCCTTAATTTCCTCTTCCTCTTCCTTACTGCCAGATGGGGTGATATCCTCAGCCAAAGTTTTGATATCATCACCTCTGGACATATTTATGAAAATGTCCCAAGCTATGGGAATGGTATAGGTATGTAAGGCATCTTCTACCAACATTTTGATGAGCCCATGGTGGGACAGCTAGTCTAGGACTCCTGCATTTAGCTTGGTACTACATTCTATTAGAGACTAGAGGAGGAAATATGGGAGACTCAGCTTTTTAACTGGAGACAGGTCCATCCCATACCTCAATTCAGGTAGTAACCTGAAGTGATAACCATAGACAATGTTGAACCTTCCTTCACAAGTGATATATTTCATTATTTGGTAGCTGATTTCATCCCATGGAGGAGGTAAGCTTGTCCTTCTAACCCCATTTTTATCCTCTACAGGATCCTCCCCAGGTTGAAAAAATGTCTTCTTGGCCACTTGTCCCAATGCGTTTTCCTTCTTCCTCCAAGGGAGCCTAGGGGGAAGGCCTATAATTTGACTTGCAAAATCAGGGGTGAGTTCTAGGGGCAGACCCCTAAAACTGACTGTGGCATGTGTCTTTGAATGTGGTCTTAAGGCCATAAAAAATTCTTCAGTTACCTCATCATCATATCCATGTATTCTTTCAAAGAAAATCATCCAATTATCCCTGGTGAAGAGGGCCACCACCTCAAGATGCTCATGTATTTGGTTGGAGTTCAAGGGCTCCTTCCTCATAAACCCTCTTGGCATGGTGTTGAGTAGTTTTTGACGTGCTTAAGTGAGGAGAAAAACAACAATTTCAAAGAAAATTAGAGACAGAGGAACAACTGAATTTCATTTTTTTCTGAACTGTAGGAGGAATTTCAGTGCTTCTTCTCACAACACCAAAGTGCAATATATCCCTTGTTTCAAACTACTCTTACCCCAATTTTTATTTTCTACTTGTGGAGAGAATATATTTTCTTTTGATAGAACAGAAGATAAATAATAGAGGTTTTTTCAGAGAATAGACAGATGTGCAACTTCATTTTTTTCTTTTTTTCTCGCACAGGCTGGTTCCTATGATTGCAAGTGTTTTCTTTACAACAGAATATGAAAAACAAGAAGAAAGACTTCGAATGCAGAGAAGAAAACAGAGAACTGTGTAGAACTCAGGGAAAATATGTAAACAGACTTTCAAACTTCATTCTCCTTTTTTCTCACTCCATTACTATGTTTCTAATCCACCACCTTATACAAATAAGTCCTATGTAGGGAGGTTTTCCCGAGCCTACCTCATTTTGAGCTTGAATTCTTGTAAAAATCTCGGGTTTTCCTTCTACTAGCCGCTCTCTACCTTTCCTGTAGAAGTTTGCCTGTATAAATTATCTCGCTTCCTGTAGAATGCAGCAGGGCTCCTGTAGAGCCCGATAGGGAAGATGGTTTCGAAAAAAACTGATAGAAAACTAGCAGAGGATGACTATTTTGCTACTTTGAAGGTGGTAGACGAACACTGCAGTTGAGAGCTTCGTAACATTCAAATGAACCAAAAGGGTGGTGGAGGCTTGGAGTGCATTGTACTTAACTGCTGGCGTAACACACAATGA
The DNA here is from genome assembly GCA_000404065.3 of Pinus taeda. NCBI lineage: Eukaryota > Viridiplantae > Streptophyta > Pinopsida > Pinales > Pinaceae > Pinus > Pinus taeda. Next base: position 116,854 of record APFE031381872.1, on the reverse strand, counting down.
GGAGATGAGGTAGCCAGATGGGTACGTTATCCCCATCCAGACCATTGGTCTGATGGTAGTGTCATTATAGTCCCTCACGTCGCCTGACTGCCATCACCTCCCTTACTCCTGTTATCTGCCGCCACCACTACTAGCTTCAAATGCCTTCTTCTAGAGTTGACATGTCGCACGTGCTCGCTGCGTATCTAATCAGCATTTCAAATTTGGATGTGGCTCAACTGAATTTTGCAAGAGGGTGTGAACTGAATGAGGGTGGCCAGTTAGCTGGCCATCGATTCCACGTAATTGACCATTCCATAGTTCATGCAGTTTTAAAATATTATTCATGCAATCAAGGAATAGGTTTTGGCACTTACGTGCTCAGTTGTTGGTGTGTTATGTAGGTTTTAGATTTTGACACTTCATTTCCCCATTGTTGGTGTTGCTTGTACTCTGGATGCTTGGCCTTAGTTTTTTCCCCATGATCTCCCGTTCAACTTTACTCTTCATACGTCCTGTTGTGCTGACCCTGTCTCTACAATATGTTTTTCAAAGGGATCAGCTGCTACAAGAATCCTGTAGGATTTCGTGTAGCTGTTTCTCCTCTTGAAATTCAAGCTAATACATGAGCAGGGCTAAAACTGCTGAAGGAGGTCTCGACTGAGAAGAAATCACCACTGGAGGGTATCAAGTAGGGATGAGTGAAACTGTTGCTGCCCTGATTTGTCATTTTTTCTTTTTGTTGTGTGTTTGCAGGATGACAGAAACATAATATTTGCATGTGGCTATGCAGGGACAAAAACAAGTGGAGAGGTCGGTATACAGGGATGGAATGGTGAAATGGGAATATGGATGGTGGTAAAGAGGTTCTTAGTGCTGCCAGACTAATTTCCAACCCTCGTCTTCTATTTTAAAAAGGATTTTGGCTTTCCCAGAATTTCTATAGGATCCTCCTGTAGAAAACATAGAGTTTCATGTAGGATGCATAATTTTAGAACATATGAGGCCAAAAACTTGGGAAGGGATAGCGGTGATGGTGTGATGGACTATAAAGGGTTCATGTGGCCTGTCATGTGTTTTCCTCTTGTGCAACCCTCCTGCAATGACCTTCCTGCAACCTGCAATTTATTCAAAAGAGTTAGATTTTTTATTTTTTATTTTTTTATCTCTTTTTCTTTTTGGTGATAGTTGGGGTGCCTCTAAGAGGTTTTCACCCTCACTACCTGCCCTGGGTGCCTGCAAGAGGTTTTCACCTAGGGATATTTTATTTCATTTTTCCTTTTTTTCTCTATTTTTTTCTTGTTCCTTTTTTCTTTTTTTATTATTATTTTTATTTTTTCTTGCTTCTGCTCAGGGTGTGGGTGGAGTGGAGACAAATACCTACTCCACTACTAGCACTATTTTACCTAGAGTTTCAATGAACTCCTGCTTACAAAGGGGCTTCCTGTAGATTTTCAATCGATGCCCATTGATGAGCATGGGGATGGCTTCTTCATCAACGGTCCGAATAAGGACTGAACCATTGTCATTACATTTTTCCACTGTATAAGGTCCCATCCATCTCATTCTCAGCTTGCCCTTGAAATATTTGTACCTTGAATCATACAGTAGCACCCAATCTCTCAGTTGAAATTGTTTCTCTCTGAGGTGTTGGTCATGCCATATTTTTCTTTGAACCTAGACTACCTCTGAGGGGAGAAGGGCCTGCATTCTTTGTTCATCTAACCCATTTTGTTGAAGCAATCTTTCTTTTTGTCTATGGCCAAGGTCTAGGTCTAGCTGAGCTACCAGCCTTAATGTGTTATATTCAAATTTTATGGATAGCAAAGCCTTCTTCCCATAGACCAGCTCATAGGGTGTGAAACCTGTGGTAGTTTTCAAAGTAGTGTTATAGGCCTAGGTGGCCTCAACCAATCAATCTGCCCAATCTTTTCTGCTGTTGCTCACCACCTTAGTCAAAATATCCTCCAAAGCTCTCTTAGTGACTTCCACCTATCCATTGGCTTAGGGGTGATAAGGGCTTGGAAGTTTTGTGCTTAATATTGTGGTGTGTGAGTAGGTCTTCAACTAAATTGGAGGTAAGCTGACTCCCTTGATCTGTAACTAACTCTTTTGGGTATCCAAACTTGTAGAAGATATTTTCCCTTAAGAACTCAACTACTTTTTCCTCTATTGCTGCTTTAATTGCCTTTGCTTCTGCCCACTTTGTCAGGTAGTTTGTTCACACAATGATTTAAGACTTCTGTCTTGAGGGAAGATTGATAGGACCCACAAAGTCCATGCGCCACTTCTCAAATGGCTCAAAAATCACTTGAGGTTGCAGGGGCATCTCATCCCTTGGAGTCAGTTTCCCCATCCTTTGACATCAGTCACATTGGCTGATGTATCTCCTGACATCTTGATGGAGAGTGGGCCAATAGTAACTTGCCTGCAAAATCTTGAATGCAGTCGTCTTTGCTGCAAAGTGGCCCCCACAAGGTCCATCATGACATGTTAGGAGGATGTCAAAGACTTCCTCCTCCCTAACACATTGCCGCAAAATCTGATCTGGGCCAAGTTTGAACAGGTTGCCCCCAATCCAAGTGAATGGGGTGCTTTTCCTCACAATCTTGCTCTTCTCTTTTGAGGATAGGTGTGGCGGAAACTGTGCTGAAACCAAGTAATTTGAAATATCGGAAAACCATGGAGAGAATATTGAAATACCAAATAAGTGTTCATATGGCATTTGATCATCCACCATTCCTTCTTCACCTACAGGCAGATCTAGTCTAGACAGAAAATCAGCAACAACATTTTCCTTACTAAGTTTATGAACAATAGTCAAATCAAATTGCTACAACAAAAGTAACCATCTAATGATATGAGTGTTTACATGGTCGGTGTGTACGAATGTTTGGTAGGCAGTGATGTAGTGTTTGAACTTGTTCAGGGAATGGACTACAGCTAGGAGCTCTTTTTCGGTTACTGTGTATTTTAATTCTGCCTTGGATAGGTTTTTACTCAAAAATTATATGTCATATGGTAACTTCTCTTCAACTTGTCCTAGGGCTGCTCCTATAGCTTTGTTCGAGGCATCTGTGTGAATGTGGAAAGGTAGGGCCCATTTTGGACCTCTCAAGATTGGGGCAGTTACCAACGTACTTTTCAAGGCATCCAGAGCCTCTTGAAAGTTGTCAGTCCATATAAACTCAACATCTTTCCCTAAAAGACCAAACAATGGAGAGGGTAGCTTCCTAAAATCCATAATGAATCTTCTATAATACCCTACCAAGCCTAGAAAACTCTGAACATCTCTTACCTGCTGAGGAGCTGGGACCCTTTAGATAATAGCAATCTTGTTGGGATCCACTTGTAATCCTTGCTAAGAAATTGTATGACCTAGCACGGTCCCTTCAGTCATTAGGAATTCACATTTTTTAGGACTCAGGGGCAGGTTCATTTCAATACACTTGGCTAAAACTTTTCCCAAGTTAGTCAATGCTCCTTGGAAGTTGGAACCATAAGGGGTAAAGTCATCCATATAGATTTCCACTGAATCATGAACCAACTCAACAAATATGCTCAGTACTGCTCTCTGGAAAGTGGCAAGAGTGTTGCACAACCCAAAGAGAAGGACCCGGTAGGCAAAGGTACCCCATGGACAAGTGAAAGTGGTCTTATCTTGGTCTTCTGGGCTGATTTGGATCTGGTTGTACCCACTAAACCCATCTAAGAAAGAGAAAAACTTCTTCCCCTCCAGGCCATATAACACTTGATCTATGAAAGGCAAAGGGAAATGCTCCTTCTTGGTGGCTTTTTTCAGTTCCTAATAATCTACACAGATTCTCCACTTCCCATTTTTGTTTGGTACTAGCACCAAAGGAGAAACCCATTTGTTGTTAGAGATGGGGTAGATGAATCCTGCATCTTGCAACTTTTGCAGTTCTTCTTTGACAATGTCCTTGAGGGCTGAATTCATTCTCCTTTGAGGCTGCCTACCTGGCTTACAATCTTCCTTGATGTAAATGTGATGAGTACATACAGAAGGGTGGACTCCCTTCATCTCCTTATAACTCTAAGCAAAAGCATCCAAGTGATTCTTCAATAAGCTACATAACACTTTCTCCTGAGAAGTGGATAGGGCTAAGTTGATCCTCAAGATTCTCTCTAGGCCAAATGCCACATTCTTAACTTAGAGAGAGGTCGGGTCAGCCACACAGAGATCAACTGAAGCATTGGCTTGGGTTTCTTCCACCAACTCTTCTAATGGAAATTCACTAGGGAGTGGATTCTGGATCAAGTTTTCAATAAGATCATCCTCGGTTTGTGGACCCCCCATGGTAGTTTCTACTATGCACAATGGTGCAGAGTAGACTTCATCCTCATCTTCCTCCTCCAACTAGAGGGGTAAATCATGTTCCAATAGAGGTTGGGCATGAGGATAGAGGACTAGCTACTTGGAAATATGCCCATTCTCGATTGTCATGTTCCTAGCTTGGTAGCTGATATAGGCATCTGTAGTAGCCAACCAAGGTCTTCCTAGGATGAGAGGATACCCAGTGAGCTTTTCCTTTGGTTGGAGAACCAAGAAATCAGTGGAGTACTCCCAAGAATCAATAGAGACCATGACATCTTCCACAATCCCCTCAAGGGTCACGGTGGAGGGGTCTGCTAACTGCAGTACTGTCAAGGTCTTTCTTAGGGAACCCTGAAGGTTGAGCTTGAGCATAGTGCCCCTGGTCATCACATTAATGGCAGCCCCTAGGTCAATGAAGGCATGGGGGATTATGGTGCCATTGATGTGGACATCAACTACTGGACTCCTAGGGTCTAGATACTTCAAACAAATTACCTACCCCAACATCAGATCGGACAGTTATCCTATGACATTGATGGTTGGGGCATCTCTCCTTCGCCTGCCTGGGTGTTTAAATCACTTCTCCTTGATCATCTTGTTGTATATGGGCACATCCTTTATGGCTTGGAGAAGGGGTACTTTTACACATAATTGTTTCAGTTCTCCTAGAAGTTCAGTTTCTTCTGGGGTTGGTTGTGTGGTTCTAGCTAGTCTCTCAGGAAAGGGTGGAATGGCTTTTGGTTCACTTTCTTGTTTCTCTTCTCCATCCTCCTTAGGAGGAGGTTGGCTATCTAGGAGGACCTTCCCAAATCATAGGTTGATCTCCTGAATCTCCACAGCATAGGTAGGGCATGTTGTTTCTCCAGTATATACCTGTTGGGCCTATCTGTTATTGGGGTTCGAGTTTGGTTGAGTAGGTATTTGGGGTTGTCTTGGAGGAGTAGGAGGTAATGGTTGTGGTTTAGTAGGGGGTGGAGGCAAAAGAGCGGGAGGAGAGTTATATTGGGGATTCCACCCCTGATGTGGTGCATTCCATTGAGGTTGTGGCTGAGCATGAGAATGAAACGAATGAGCAGCAGGTTGAGTACGGTATTGAGATGGATATGACCAAGAAGGGGGTGTGGACCAGGAAGGATGAGTAGGGGGACCCCACGAAGGTATGTGAGTGGATTGATTGGGGTTGTAATAAGTTTGGGATGTCCCTTGCATTCCCTGCTGGTAAGGTCTGGGTCCATGTGGCCTCCTTTGGTTCATGAAGTAGAGTGGTTTAGTGGCTCCTTCAACCCCTTAGTACATAGCTTTAAATCCGAGTAAGGATGGGCACTGATTGGTACGATGGTCTGCCTCACAGACAAAACACACTTCTACAGAGTACAATGGACATTTGTTCCTAGGATGCTTTCTGGTGCATCTAGGACAAAAGATGGCCAAAGACCTCTCAGCTTCCTTTTGCTTCTTTTGGATTCGCAAGGTATCCATTTGCATGGCAATGGTTTGTCTCATCTCGCTTTTGAAATCTTCCATCTGATTTGTAAACTTGGTTTTGGATAAGGGGGCACTGGCTAAAAGTTGACTTCCCCTACCTCTTTTTCTAGCTGCCCTAGAAAGGTTTCTAAACACCATATTTATGTCATCATAAGGTAGCTAGTAGATGTCTCCCTCAGCCAGCAGATGGAGGGCATCTAGAAGGTTTTCAGGGACTCCTCAGAGTAGAACCAACTTCAGAGATTTGAGGTCAAGTGTGCACCTAGCTCTTTTATGACTGAGTTGAAACCTCTCTTCATAGTCTTCTGAGGATTCATCACTTTCCATGGTCATCCGAAAGATTTCTTCCTTTGTTTTATTTGACCTACAGTAATCCCGATATTTGTTGTTAAAGACTTGTTGCATTTGAGCCCAAGTTGTGATATTGTTTCCAGGTAGCCCCATGAACTAGCGTAGTGTTGCATCCTTGAGGGTAGAGGGAAAGAGTTTTAACTTTTCCTCATCTTCTGCATAGTCATAAGTTCGACTAAGGACAACAAACTCAAACAATAAGGTATTAGGGTCTTCAGTAGTCAATCCATGGAAGTGAGGGAAGGCTGAGGGACTTATGTTTTTCATATTTATGTCCCCATTAGTCTCTCTGATGGGAAAGGTTCCTTCTATTCTCTCCTCGCTTCCTATACCATTTCTATTTTCAACCATGGTCCCAGGAGGAATGTTTTCTTACTCTTCTTCTATTATAGGATCTTTGTATACCTCTGGAGGTTCACCTATAGGTTCTTTTGGATCAATACCACCGAAGAAGAGAGAAGAGTGACTTAGTGATGTGTTGGAGGTGTCGGGTAGAAATTTCCTTGAATTGTCTCTATTCCTACGAGGCATGAAAGAGAATCTCTTTTTAGGATTTTGTGTTTCTTTTTCTGCGTGTACCTGCAAAAACTTGAAATGGATTGAACAACAAATTGCAGCTAACTCAAATAAACCTTACTAAAATGAAAATTGTGAATTGAAACGAAAGCAAGAAATGACTAATCTATGTTACTGAAATGAAATTGCAGAATTGAAATGCTATTCTACGCTTGCAGAATTGAAATGAAAGCAGGAAATTTCTAGTCTACGCTTGCTGAAATGAAATGAAAGTAGGAAATGTCTAATATACGCCTGCAAAAATGAAATGAAAGCAGGAAATTTCTAATCTATGCTTGCTTAAATGAAATGAAAGCAGGAAATGTCTAATCTACTTTTGCAGAAACAAAATTGCAGAATGGAAATGAAACAACTACTCTACTCTTGCTGAAATAAGTTACTTAGAAGAATGTTGCAATAGAATATAGAAGAAAAGCAGTAATCATAAATACTCTGACGCTTCCGTAGTAACGGTGCCAAAAATATGGTGGGCTCTAGTATTGCAGCAATGATCCTGCAACTCTTGGGACTCCCTTATTTACTTTTATCAACTATAACAAACTTGGAAGCGACGGTGATGTATGCACAAGTACTAGCTCTTACTGGAGGTTGTCACTTGATCAGTTGGCACAAGTTCGCTAGGAACTCAAGCCAACATCTATGAGTTCTCAGAGGAAGCTTTTAATTATGATGGAAGAAAGCTAACTCAAAAGAGGCTATTCTACTTACAGAAAGAGAATGAAAGCTTAAAGGTAATGCAAACACTAGCAAACCCTAGTTTTACCCACGAACCCTACTTTTGCAAAAAAAAGAGATGAAACTACTGAAATGAAAGCCATGGACTATTGTTAAGGTAAAATGCATGTACTTAAGCTACTTCTGAAGGAAAATGTGGAAGAAGCATCTTTTTGTACTGTTGAGCAATTTTATGCAGAATTATTATGGTTGTGTTTTAACTATTTGATTGTGCAAAGGTTTGGTGGTGAAAGGAGATAGATTTAGTTGTTGTAGATGATGAGGAAGGGGTGGAGAGGACCTAAGGAGTCCCTAGCACCCTTTTGGAGAATTCCATTGCGATCATATTTCGAAACGTCACTCACATGAACTTCTACAAGAAGTCTGCAAGGGATCTACAGGAAGTTCTACAGGAGTAGGCCGAAAGTGATTTTTGAAGGTTTGGAGGAGGAAAAATGGTGGGAAAAGAAAAATGAATGTTGGATGAGGGTGTTAGAGGGTCTAGCACTCAGTCAATGAAGATCAAACATGAAGGTGATGGTTGGATTGGTTCAAAAGATAAGAAGGAGATTTTGCACAAAAACGTAGAAATTAGGGCTGTTTGGGAAAGTGTAGTGAATGAGTGAAGAAAACCTTGAGAAATGGACTGGAGCAGTTTGGGGAATGAGAGTATGATAATCTAGGATGGTATTTGAGTGAGCTACACACCTGCTTCTACAAACTGATTCAAGGAGAATTAGAAAAATAGAGTTTTACCTACTTTAACCTAATTCTGCCCTAAAAAAACAAAAAAGTGTTGAACATAATTCTATGGATAGTGTTAGAGTCGGTTTGGTCAGTCCTCTGTCAGAGATCAAAACTCTTTATGCATTTCATGATTAGGTGTCCCACTCCATTCTCCCAGTTGCATTCTGCTAGGGGCATGCCATAATCTGACAGAAAAGGTCATTATAGTCACTCCCCCTCATGTCTAGCTCCTGCTGGCTCAGCTCTTTTGTCAATCGTCATCAAGGTCCATGACAATCAAGGTCTGTTCCTTTAAAGGACAATGGTCATTTCGAGGTCTAGGTCTAGGAATTCATCAATTTGGTAGTTGAACTTGTCCAGTAAAGCCATGCAGGCTAGAGTGAGGCCCTTACACAGTTATGGTTCAGAAAGCTTCATCATCATGTGGATAGACTCCGACTCTTCTTCAAAACTCTGTTTTGAAGAAAAGTCAAACAATGTCATTTATGACAAAATTTTCAAAAAATTCGTCAAGTGATTTTTTCAGATGCAGTAATTGTTTCTGTGGCCAAATGTCCTGTCATGCAATCCACGTAAAGAGTGCTGAAAATTGCATCATTCGAGCTAAAATTTCAAAGGGAAAGTGAAAATCAGTGTGTTTTAAAGTCATTGAAAAAGTGCAAAACTTAAACATTAGAAAAATGGGTTTTTGAAGAGGAAAACATTAAACCCATCTCTTCCAAGGCTATATATACCAATTTTTGTCAAAAACAAATGCATTGTGCCATTACAGGTCTTGGAGAAGTGTTGGAAAGGCGTAAGTGTGAATTGGTGAGCGATTGAGTGAGTTGGAGGTGACCTTCGAGGGCGCGGCGCATATAACCAGGAGCGCGGCACACACAGAGGGTGCGGTGCACACACAACTTGCCCATAGTGCTATTTTCTTGAGGGTGTGACACATACCCAGGGCGCGGCGCACTGGGCTTTGCGCGCAGTGCATATAGTGATAGCCATAAACGAGGAGATGGAGTCGGTTTGGAGGTGATTACAAGGGTGCGGCGCACACAGGCAGGGGCACAACGCACATAGCACCCACCTACCGTTCAAACACATAACGAGTGCGGCGCACACCCGGGGCGCAGCGTACACAAACAGGGGCGCGGTGCACAGAGACAAAGTGCCTAAAACGTGCCAAAACTCCCTCAAATATTCTATGAAGCCCCTCTAATTGCAAGCTAGGCTCTCAAACTCACTTGTGCATCAAATTTGATAAAGATATGGTGGGTTATTGCCAGTGATTGAATGAAAAAACATTTCATAAAGCAAACACAAGACGACACCAAAAAAAACCATTTTCTAGGGTTGTGTAACAGTGTCATTGTTGCCAAGGCTTGATTTTTCCTACCCTACCCTTGTTGCTTATTCCCCCATGTCATTTCTCCTATTACCACTACCCTAACACTACCAAACTCATATTCCCTTTCCCCCTCCTCCTATTGCTCATTAGAAACACCAAAACCCTACCCCATCAAAATACCCCAAACTCCTCCCATATCCCTAACAAATTTCTCCCTATAAACCCTATCCCCATTTCATCACTCCCTTCCTAACAATCCCTATTTCATTGTTCCACTTGGTAACAGATATTTCAAGGGCACCCAGCCTCCCATCATCATCAAAGGGGCAGCCTAATCACAGTCCAGATTGCATTCATGTCATCACAGTATTTGTCTGAGTATGAGAGGGAGACACAAAGTGACTCATCCTCAGAAGAGCAGGCTCCCAGGAGGCACCACAAGAGTGGCAAACATGTCAGGGACGAATCCACTACCCTCACTGAGTTACAAGCATGCCCTCTTTCCATGTCATGCTTCCAGCACCTATCATGTTTTGAATTTTGTCAAAGGGTGGCAAATGTCAGAGTTCATCATGAGTTGGCCCGTTTATTTGTGCTTCATCTACATGGAGGTCAGTCTACCTTGGTTGGGGTCACTTTCACATTGACACCCAAAGCTATATCAGTGGCAACAGGTATGCCAAATGTTGGGGAGCAGTGGCATAAGAAGAAGAAGGTGGAAAGGCAACACTATGAGCCTTACATCAAAGCTAGATTATTGAATGAGCTCACAAGAGTATTTCCCTTCAGATACTTGAAAAATGAGTATGCTCAGCTCATGAGATTGATCATGAAATACTTCAGCTGTGAGGGGAGGTTCTCTCGACTGTATGCCTATCACATCTACTTGCTCATGCACTTTACCAGGGTGAGGATGATGAACCTCTCGTTTTTCATATGCAGGAATATAGAGAAGATGAACACCTTCATGCTGCATAAGACACCTCAGTAGCAGCTTAACAGTGTGTATCACTTTGCTCTTATCCGGATTTTGGTAGATCATTAGTTGGGATTGCAGGGCATTGCTTGGTAGGACTTCATCTCCCGTGACTTCTTTAGCACACCACAGGTATTATCAGAGCCCGAGCAAGAGTTGGGTGGTCCCTCTTATCAGCATGAGCATCATGAGACCACTACAATGCCAGTTTTCATTACATATCAGAGAAGCAATAGGCAAACCGAGTGTTATCTCCACCCGGGGTGGAAGGGGCCTCGCTTCCGGCATTGACTACATAGGTATTGGACAATGGCAAGAAGCCTGTGCATGCTGAGGGACCATCAGGTGTACAGGAGACCGATGTCATCCTCATTCATGATGAAGAGACAGAGGCAGAAAATGCCAAACTTAGGATGACCATTCAGGAGCAGGACTTGGAGATACACGACTTGATACTCAATATGGATAGAGCTAGATGGGTCATCAAATATCTGGAGTAGAGAAACAAACAGCTTGAGGACCAACAGATGATCATGGAGCTACAAAGCATCTGTGAAAATCGACAAGCTGACTAGCAGAGGAGGATCGAGCTCACTACTGTGGAGCAAGAGATCAACAACGACCGTGAGTCTTGGTTAGATCGGGTCAATGTACACTTGGAGAAGCTTTTGGAGAAGGAAAACAGGGACAAAACCATATTGAGGAGGATGGCTTGTCATTACAGGGCACAAAACATGAGCGCAAAGAACCGAATAAGGAGCTTGAAGGCAAAATTGAGGAAAGCAACAAAAGAGGCAAAAGAGGAAAAATAGCAAGATCAGCTTTGAATCTTGGCTGAAGCTTCCTTGGCATAGAATAGCACTTCATAGAGGACCTCCAACCCAAATTTCAAGGAATTTGGGGAAATTTTGGTCACATGACAAATTTTTGGCACAAACACAGGTTTTTTCTCTATACGCGCCGCGCCACCAGCGCGACGCGTAGGATTGGGAGCTCCAAATGAGAAATGGTTTGCATTTTTGGATTTAGAATGCAAAATAATGACTACTGGCACATGGAGAAAGAAATTTGGAGAAGATCTTGGCCACCAAAAGGGAAAAAAACACTCAAAAATGGCCTCACTGCCCCTATTTTGATACACAGGAAGCAGTCTTGGGAGAATGAATATTTGGAGGGGAAAATGAGCTCCAAATTCAAAAATTCCACTTGGATTGGAAATTAGAAAGGATAGGCGTTCCATCAAGGACACTTGGGTACATTTTGGACTCTAGAAAGTGCCTCAAAACTGGCCTCAAAGTGGTGCGATGCATACAGAAAAGGGTGCAACACATATAGGAAAAAAGGCCCAAAATGCCTCTGTTTCGCAAAATTTCGCTTCTCGACTTTTTGTAAGTGGGCCCAATCATATGCACTTCAGTTTTTCAGCACCTAAGGCAGTTTTATAAGTATTTTCACTCCAGATGGTAAGTTATCCAAGTGGCAAAGTAAGGCAAAGGGACACCCAAGCCATTTGTCATGTCTGTGGCGTTGCACCTGTAGCTGTTGTTTGGCTCTCCACCTTCATTTTGTAATGATTCGAGTAACTCAGCAACCATTAGGCATTCTATCTCTTCATGGAAAATTTTATATATTGTATACAAACCATTTGCAAAGGGTTGGTTGGCTTGTAACTTCTGGGAAACTGTGGGAAAGAAACTTTGTTTCTGCATTGTATATTTTTTACAGAGGATTAATGAACGACAGTGGCTCTGTTTCATGAGATTCATGTGGTTATGAGCATAGAAAATGTGTCTCTTATGTTTCATATGTATCGTGTTATGTTTCATAGCTCATTTCATATTCATTTCCATTGAAATTTTCTAAGTTAGCTAAGGTAGAATTCAATTTTATTGCTCTGCCTATGGGAAAATTTCATGTTCAGTGTTCATTCTTTTGTTGAAAAGGATTCATGTTTTCCATGCCCTTTTCACCCTCTTAATCAATCTCTCCATTCTGCACTATCTTAAAACTAAATTGCTAGGCTTTCCGCCTACCTTGCCTCAGGAAATAATCCATGCCTTTGTGTTAAGTTCTCTGTTCATTGATGTCCATTGGTCCCATATCATCCCAGAAACACAATCATTCATAAAAATCACTTCTTGTATTCATATTCACTTACTATCCTAAGACAAATAGTTCACTGTAAGTCATCTCAGGCCATTTCATTTATATATTCACTGAGTGTGACTTGGAGAGAGCCCTCTCCTGTTCTGGTAGGGCTAGCTACCAGATTGAGCGTGGTTTGTGGTTACCCTGAATTTTTCCTTCTTTCAACCTAAGACAGATTTAGGTGCTAACAGATAGGAAATGATGCTAGAAATCTATGGAAACTGAATAAGGAAAAATCCAAGCATGTAAATACAACTGATATCAACTTCTCCAACTCGAATTCACACACTAGCAATTGCATTGGAAAGCAAAAACAGTGTTTTGGTGGCAACAAGAGTGCTTTGGTCTCAATTCATAGTCCCAAGGAGGGAGAAAGGAGCTCAAAGCATACTTGGTAGCCCTTTTGTGGATCTTTTCTATTATTTCAGCAAACTAACTAATCGACCTGAGGCAAGAATAACTATTCTAATCATAAAAAATAACCTAAGTAATAAAGCAAGATTTAGTCTAAATAACAGAAATTATTTCATGAATGCAAGAAGAGAAACACCTATAAATACAAGAAGGAGGTACTGGGCACTTGGGTTGGGCCAAACCGCAAGAGGTACAGCCCCTTTAAAAAGACCAGTTATGGTTCAAGGTTGAATTCATCTTCACTGATAAAAAAATACTAGTCATATCACAAAATTGTTTACAGAAAGAGCTCAAAAATGAGTTGAATGTAGAGCTACACTAAAGTGCGAAAATAGATTGTTTAATAGTTAACCTACTGAGGCCTAAGGCCTTCCTATTTATACAACTTGATGACTCCCAACAGTCCTCCTAAACTTTAGGAACTCAACTGCCAAAACTTGTAGATAACAACAACTTCATTAGACCTGCTCGGCTGCCCTTATGATCATCGATGTGGTGGCCTTTGAACTCTGAGCTACTGGTGGAGAACTCGAGGAAGGGGTAATTATTGTAGGAGACACCCTTCCTATAAGTCCTCAGCTTGGTTTCTTTGAGTTTTGGCTATCAATCTACTCATAAATGCCTGGTCTTCGTCCAAAAATGTCCAAAAATCTGCAATAAACACTCATTAGACTTTGTGGTAAAATGACTATCCCCATTCACTCAATTAACATAAATATATTAAAAAACATGAACAAAAATATGGATAATGGTGGATTAAATGGAAACAATATGAAAAACGAGCCCATATAGCTACCCATTTTTCCGGCTCATCAATAAGGCTACCTGGTTACACTTCCCCGGAAATGGCGCCGAAATGTTTGGTCAATTTAGTGTCCTAAATTCCTCTACATAAATTATCAATCCAGTTATTGTAAACTGGTGAAGTGTAGTGTACTGTTTGTGCTAGCTAGCCCTTCTTACTTCGTTGTTTTTATGTTTTATATTGTTTTGGGGGTTTCTGGTCTTTTAATTCCTAATTATTTACAATGTACATTATCAAAACTAAATCTAACTTTCTTAAAGACTACTCAAAATCTTAAAAAATGAAAATAGAGCTAAGAAAGAAATGGAAACAAAGCTAAGAAAGAAATGAAAACAAAGTTTCTATTCTTATTTTACCATTATTTCCAAATCACGAAGTAAAACTAAAAGTGAAATTTGCAATTGATGTCTAACTAATTATAGAAATAAAACTAAATGAAATACTTGGTTATTGTGCCTCTCAATTTTGGAGAAAATCTCCTTGGGATGACATTTAAGTAATTTTGTACTTCACTAATCTAAGAGAAAGCAAATACAAAGATGCAGAAATAATCATTGCATAGATGAAACATTCAACCACTTAGTTAAGGATGAATTATCAACTTTAAGGGTTTTCCATAAACATTCATTAACACCATGAGTTAGTATTTTAAACTAAAAATGAAATGGCAAAAGGAAGTAAATGACACTGATCAGTTTAATTGAGAATTTAAACTAGCAAAATAGTAAATGAAGTAAACTATCCAACAATGTATCCTTATCATTCTTCAAACCTACTCTCATCCTGAAATAGGGTTAGTTTCTAATTGAAGAAACAAGATTACACTATCGAGTTCTATCTTCTAAACTACTGATAATAAATAAAAACAAATCAAGATAATGGAAACCACTCTAAATTATAAACATTGTTAGTAAGAAAATGATTATAAACACAGTTTTGGAAAGAAAATGATGAATTTACAATTAACAGGAAGAAGTAAAATAAATAAAATGAAACCTTCTTCAGTGCAGGGGCCCTCTGCAACTAATTAGGCTACGCTTGCTTAATCAACTCCAAGAAAACTCCTTTAGATGTTCATAAAAACATGTGATCTTTTCATATTAAAACAGGGACACAAAACGCCCAAAAATCATAGAGTCTAGAACTTCGTTTTCACATTAAAACTATTACTAACTTCTTCGATCCTTTACACAGGTATTTATAAAAAAAATCATATAATTGTTTGTGGAGAAAAGCATGCTACAACTAAATACGTAGAAAATAGATATGTGGAATTTCTTCCCCTGCTATTGGAGAAATAAATCCAAGACACAGTGGTGGTTGGATTCATATGTAGAGGTGGATGTTGGAGTCCATAGGTGCAGGTAGTTGCTCTGGATAACACTTCCCATCACTGTGAAATGCATTAATTAACCAAGAAACAGAGTCTTGTTACCCTCGGTCTCTTTGTGTTTGACCTATCCATTAACCATAGTCTTATGCCATCTTCTTTGTCGACCTAGGCTGAATAAATAGGACAGGGTCCATGTCATGATGATTTCAAAGCTGCGCATGTGGCTAGTTTCTCCTTCTAACACCTGGAACCTGTTGGAGGATGGAGGTAGCTATGGAACAGCCGATTAGCTGCAGAATAGGCTGTGTTCCATAGCTAATATACAAAAATTTATTCAAATAGAAAAACATAAAAAGCATAACATGTAAACCACTAAATGTCCTCCTCAAGATAGTATGTACCAGTTATTAGTTATGAGAATGCATCTTTCTTATGGAAAACAAAGAAAAGGGATGAGAAGAGTTGCTAGGGAAAGAGTAATTTTGAGGCTCAATAGGAAATATGAAAATAACCTTTCTAGAGCCCAAAGTCACTCATCCTAGAAATGTTGATGATTATACTAAATTGATCTTTACTTTGATACAAATTTGATTCATCATATTGACTAGATTGACCTAAATGAGAAATCCGATAAAATGATATATTCTTCCCTTACAAGTTCAACTATGGAGGAATCTAAACTTCAACATTCATTAGACAATGTACAATTTCAGTTAAAGTTATAAAACGTTTCTTCTTCAGCAAAAGATGCCAAGATCAAATCCTTAGAAGATTTAATAATAAAGTTGGGATATGAGCCCACAAATGTAAAATCAATAGAATAATTTATCTAGAATAAAAATGCAGACATGTATGCTCTAATAAAACATCTTAAGCTACCATCTACAAAAGATCCACAAGCTAAATAGATAGGCTAGCTAGAAATGGAGAAAGAAAAAGAGGTTCAAGATCATAATTGAACACAATGTGCAGACATAGAAAATGGAGATCAAGATTTAAAAACTTCTAAAAGAAAAAGAATCGTGGGGAAACCCATCATTTGATAGAAAACCAACATCTACATCAACCCCTACTTTAGTAGAGGGGACTACATCTACTGATCCAGCATCAAAGCTGGCAAAGGCTATGGAGGATTTGTCAATTAAAGGGAAAAAGGTCAAAAAAGTGAGGAGCCATCTTAGCAATTTACAAGAGAAAAAACTAAAGACTAATAATAATTACTTACCTGAGTTGCAAACTTCATATAAGCTGACATAAAGAGTTTAATTCCTAGAAAGCCAATCTGCTGTGATTGATACTATCACACAAGCTAGAGAAGGTATATGGATCTAGATAAATGAAACCATCACTAGATATGAACTACAATTGAAAAAATAGTTGAGCATAATGAAATAGTACAGATGGCCAAGCGATTCATAGCAGATGTAAAGAAATATTTGGGTTTAAAGCCAAGAAGATCACACACATGATAAGGGCTTTGAATTCTGAAACAAAAGATGAATTGGAGGAATATGATAAAGAAGACAGGACAGAGACCATCCTGGAAGTGAGAAGGATTCTCATTAAGAATAATTTGATGTTGTAGTTGGAAAATAATTTCCATAACCTCGAATCAAGTATCCAAAGGTTTCACGGGAAATTTTTAGTTTCAAACCAAAAGGGATTGCATGGATTATAGGGCATGACAGATAAATTAATTGATTTAGAAGAATATCAAACAAAATTATCTTCAATTTCCAATGATAAATCCAGATTTTCAAATATCAAAGGAACAATCATAGGAAAACCATTTATAGAAGGTCTCAGTTATGATTTACTCATCAAGCATGAGATAAATAATGTATCTGTGCTAAAACCAACATTTCAAAAATACATTGAGGTAGATGAAAATTTAAGAAGACTAATCAAAAACTAGATTCCAGGTGAAGAAAGATGGAAAGAATTATCCAAGTTATTGGAGTAATGTGTCAACAACAGTCATTAGTAGATTCAGCAACAACATAGTAGTTTTATCAATCACATCAGCACCAAAATTCTAAAACCTAGAGACAATAGCTTCAACAGTTTCATTTCCCTATATTTATGTATAATTTGTGTAGAAACAAATCTAGATATTTTTCCAATCTATTTAGATATTTTACTTCAGATAATTTGGGAACATTTTATATAAATAATTCCCAATTCGAATTGTAAATGGTTGCACCCTTGGGCTAAGTTTATTCAAATAATAATTACATGTATCTGAAGTTGTCTGATATCAATAAAAGGATTATGAATTTGTTTCAAACAACTTGTTATATCTGTGAGTTTTATTTATGTTATTCATTCCATTCTGGTATTCCAACATGTATTTGGTTTTATGAAGAAATATGAGTAATATATAAATTGAATATCAGCCTATCTTAAATCTCCTATGAAGTTATAATACATTACAGAGATTAGTTCATTATACTATTTGTCTAAACAAATCCATCTACATCAATTAATTGCCAATTCTTCATGAATTTGGATGCATTTTTGTTGGTTAGTGAACATAGTTTACTAGCATCTGTCTTATGATTATTTTAAATATTCTATCTGAATACTTAAAACTCATATTCTCTCTGAATTCTTCATTCTAGATCTTTTAAGGCTAAATTACTATTTAGACGTGAAGAAACAACAATTTCATTGTGTTGAGAGAAATTAGGACACGGTGCCTATTTACATAAGCTTGAAACATTGGCCTTCCATAAATTTAAAAACAGCCAAAATATTTTAGATGTGTTAGCATAATTACCTAACATAAAATTATCTCAGAGGACAATAGTTCCCATAAGATATGGTCATAACATGAGATCTGCAACTGATAAAGGCATTTACAATGGCCAACCAGGGTCTGCCTGAGATCAAGGGATGATCTCCCAAACAAGTTTTAAGGTGCAATACTACAAAATTCACTAGGTACTCTTAGGAATCAACCAAAATAACAATATCGTCAAATATTTCTTCAGGTTAAATTTTAGACCGTTGAAGTAATTCTAACAAAGTCGTAGTTGGTGTTAAATTGGTAAACCAAAATAGTTCAAAATTCTCCCTGGTCATTATATTAATTTCAGCTCCTAAATCAAATAGGGTATTTGTAATATTTTTTCATCCAACATGAATAATTATTAATGGATTTCCAGGGTTCTCATACTTGGTAGGTGAAACTTCTCCTAACATTAGCGCTAACAATTTTCCTCCCATGTGCACAATAGAAGGATATTTGGGTCTTCCTCTATGTTTCTTTACACAACACTCCCTCATTTTTTTTTGCATAAGTTGGAACACCTTGAATGGCTTGGATTAGTGGTGTGTGACATACAATATCTTTAGTTCCTTGACAAAGTTAGATTCTAGTTCAGGGGGTATCTTTTACTATAGTTAATATTTCAAGATATCGTGGGTGTATAATAGTCTCAATATTGATAGTATTTTGGTTATTGTAGACCCTCTAATAGTAATATCCATAGTGTTGATAGAGGCCTTAGTTGTTACTATAGTACAAGATTTGATAGTATTATCAATTTTTTAGACAATTCAACTATTAGATAAAATGAGATATATATTGTTACATTTGTTCCAGTTTTCACAGTTCTATTTCTCTTGGTTGATTCAACCTAGTGTTTTCCAAATGACTCTTGAATCAACATTCCCCACTTGGAGAATTATCTCCTTCATCTTCTATAACAACTAGGGAAACCCTCAGGCTTACTATTCTCCCTTTTTATAATTGTACTTCATTGCATTCTATAGGTGAGATACAATATGGAGAGAAATAATATTTTAATTTGTTGAACTTCCTTATTATTAGGATTAGGGTTAGGTTGTATAGGAAATTGAGGTTGTAAAGGAGGGATACTTAGTGGTACATTAAAAGGAAGTTGAAATTGGGGTTATTACATTGGAAATGAAACATGTGGTTGATTAGCAAAAGTGTCTCCTCACCATGGTTGAGCCTTGGAAGAGATTTGTTTGGAAGGGAAGGGAACTAGGGACATGGAATTGGATACTATATTAGAGAGGGGCTAGGAGGTTGCCATGTTACTATAGGGTATTGCATACACTAAGTAAATTGAAGAGAATTATAAAAATTAGACCATGAATTAAACATTAGAGAAATTTTGAGGTAAAAAATGGGCCTAAAAAAAAAACTGTACAACACAAACAAAATTTATAAGAAGCAATAGAACTAAATATATTTATTTCAGTTGGGGGGATAATTCACCATTTTTGGAGTAAAAGGGTAAAAAGATAAATATATATATATATATATATATATATATATAATATATATATATATATATATATATATATATATATATATATATATATATATATATATATATATATATATTTATTATAATATATATATATATATATATAGATATATATATAAGTAGAAAAAACTACTTTTCCAACTCATATTTTCAACTTATCTCCCTATGGTTTTACTGAAATTTTAAACAAGAGCACATTTTGGGTGTAGAATTGAATTATGCATCCATGGAATACCCATGTTGTATACTTTCAATGGACCCTACTACACGAAAAATGTGACATACATGAAAAGACGTGATTGCAATCATGTTTTTTACATTTTTCGTGTAGTAGGGTCTATCAAAAGTATGCAATGTGTGTACTCCTTGGATGTAGAATGAAATTCCATGTCCAATGACTGCTCCCATTTGAAATTTGAGTATAACCATAAGGAGATAGGTTGAGAATACAAGTTGAAAAAATAGTTTTTTATTTTTTCCCTCCAAAACTTGATGAGGTAATGTAGTATTATATTATTATTTCCACTATTATTTTATAGTATTAGTTAGGAAGCCCATTTTAGACCTCAAAATGTCTCTAATGAGAAGAGAAAGGATTTTAAACCATACTAGGTGGTCGAGGTTTCCATGGTTTCCTAGAACCAATAATATACATTGTTTAAGTTTCCTCCCTTAATTCCTTGAATATTGATTTTGATCCTGGAAATAATGGGCACTTATTTGTAGAATTTTCCCATTTGCAAATATTACAGGGCCCTATACTATTAAGTGGGCATTCCCTAAGAGAGTGTTTCTTCCTACAGTTAGGGAAAAATATGGACAAAGCTTGTTATGCTTCATTATGATTTTGTCTTTCCTGCAACATATCAAACTGAGAAGTCAGTGAACTCATAATATCAATTTTAAAATATTCCAATAGGTTCTTAATGTCTTGTCTATTGCTCTGCCATTGATTGACCTATATACTCTAGTAGAGGCATCTCATGCTGACACTTTACCTTTTTCTTATCTTCTATAACTTATCAAGAAAAGCTAAACAATGTAATCATATGATTCTTTAGATATATCTTGTTTTCCCATAATATTGAGCATATCTAGGTGGTCCTCTTTCATTCTTCTAATAAATGTAATCTTTGGATGTCCTTACTTATATTACTATGCTTGTATCTCTATATATTATAATAGAGATGTTATATATAGTCTTCTCAACTTTCCTCATAGTGTTGCCAAATTTTGAACAATTCATCCTTTTGATACCTTGTTCTACGGTAGTCTTGATACTTATCCAAGAAACTTTTCTTCATATCATCCCATGAAGAAATAAATGAACCTCCTAATCCTATGAACCACCTCAAAGTTTATCCCTTTAGGGTAGCAATGAATAACTTTAGTTTCGAGGTGCTGGAGTTATAATTATAACTTCTATATAGGACATAAAATTCAAAAACAAATGTATTTGGATCTCACTAATAGTAGCTTGGAAAACTAGAAGGGACGATAAAGGATTTCTTTTCATTGGATAATTACCATGAACATCTTTAGTTAGAAAGTCAAAGGTACTATTTATCTTCTTTCATCTTTTCCTCCTTTCGTGTTTTAAAATTAGCTATAACAAGGAGCTTCCTCTTCAATTGAGAAGAATCCCTTAGTGGTTTCTTAGGCTACTCAGGATTTTCAAATTGCCTAGGTGGTCTAGTTATTTAAACTCTTTCATAGCACTCTCTACATCATAATGATTAGTAGTTTGTTTCACAACACTACCTAAATATGGGATGTAATAATAAAGTGGTTATGTTTTTGGACTCAATTCCAAATTATGTTCATATGTTTCCTTTTCGTGTTATAGTAATCCTTGATATTATTACTCTAGTGATATAGATGGATTAGAAACAATCGGGCTTGCCTCGAAGGCTGAGGGTTCATAAAATTCCACCTCATTAGTATGTGCACCCAGCGCAAATGATTTAGGAGATGTTGGCCTTTGTGGAGCAAGTTTGTTTTATCCTTTCATCCTATATATTGTCCCCTGAGTGGATTATTTTGCTTCATCTTTTGAAATCAACTCTTGTATCTATGTTACTCTTCCCAAATCTTGATTCTTATTTTTTTCTCCCATGTCCTATTTTACCTGCATGGTTAGTTTCTTCGAGTGCATCGTATCTTTCTCTTCTTTATTCATGCAATGCAATACTGTGTGCCCTAACCCCTTATGAGGTCAGGCCTACTTTAGTATGTCGAAGTGATGAATAGGTTCTTACCTTTAATCTTAAGACCATATCACCTTAGATATGAGAACACATCTAACACACTCTTAATCAATATATACAAACAATGCTATTAACACATATGCACGTCTAATAACCTCCCTGAAAATGGTGCCAATTGTTTTTCAGATTAATTGTGTTTTAAATAAGGATTAGTTAACCATGGTCACATATATTTTTCTAACCAGGGTATGACTTTTTATTTCAAAGCTATTTTGAAAATTATATGTAGGAACAATGTATAACTAGTTGTAGTTACATAAATGCTTAAAATATTGTTGCAATCATCACTCTGAGCATTTAGAAATCATCACTATCACACTCACACAAATCACTCAATCACTCAGTCACTACTTGCATAAGAAAAGAAACACTCATCCACTCAAGAATAAAGTTAATAAAAGAAAACATTTAGTCAAAATGAAAAGCACTATGTAATAGTCACACAACAATGGATGAATAAGAATCTCCAAACTATAATAATAAATTAACACAGAGCACACATGATCATGAGTGGAATAGTTTGTAAATTAAATGTTACACAATTAAATGAAGCCACTATTTTTCAATCTAGTTATTAACTAACTACATTGCATGGAAAGATCAACAAAAATTGAAGTGAAATAGTTACACATTGAAACTAAGAGAAGCTAAACACACATCTATAGTACCCTTACTAACTTAGTAATCCCTGCGAAAGAGGAAGGCCCTTCCTCCTTAGCAAGGGACTGGTATACATAGCTCATGATTTAATTAATAATGTTGTAATATTACAAAAATCGTAAGAGTTACATTGATATTAGGAATGATTGCAATTACATAGTTTTCTCCAAAATCACAATGTTAATGCCACCCATCGCAAAGTAGAGTACCTCCTTTTGTATAGATTATAATACATCTATCTTTAAAACATAATCAATCCTGAGAATCTCTCAATCTTTTGATTACCAAAATCTAGAAACATATTACAACAATTTGCTATGAATATAAATATTGTAACAACCTTTCCAAAATAAAAGAAGAGCACTAACTAGAAGTCATAATTATTTCATCAAATCTCAGTTGTATTATCAATAAATAAATTTCTTTATTGTTGCTGTGGTTGATGTTGACTTGACCAAGTGGCATCCCATATTGACCATTTCCATCATTGTTGGAAAAATAGAGGATTTGGGAGACAAAATATCAGTGCAACAAGAACAATATCATTTATGTCTTTGCTTGTGGAATTGGTAGGGTGAAAACTAGAAAATAACATCACTACAAAAACACCTTCAATGAGCCAAGCTTTCCCCTGAAATAGTCCTTTGTCATTTTTGTTAATAAAATCACCTAAAACAGTTAGCTTGAGATCAAAATACAAGCAGATCTAATAAAGCATGGTGACATAGAAAATAAACATACATTTGAAAGCGGGCGACGAATAAGGTAACAGGGTATGGCTTTTAAGGTCAAAATGGTGAGAAAGGTAGGAAAAATGGATATGAAGAGCCACCAATTCCATGTCCCAACATAATCATCCACCAAATAATATGAGAAAATCCATAAATGGTAGGTACTAGTGTCAGTGGTTGGGTTTTATCCTTGCTTTTCTTTGAATTTAGTAATATCATAAGGTCATTTTGTAGGCATAAGTGACCACCTAGGATTATGGCATATAGGATAATTTGTAGTTTTTCCCAAATATATTAATTGAAGTGAAGCTATGTAAATAGAATTCGATTTAATTAAATGGGTCATGAGGTAAATATGTGCCCCCTAATAGACCTTATGGTCCCCCCACAACATAATTAATGGTGGGAGATGATGGGCCAAGGGTATAGTTCATCCCAATAAATTGATCTCCTAGGCACACCTATGTGGTGAAGGATATTTTCCTCCACGAAAAATTCCCCAAGGGAATAAGGGACTCCTAAAGGCATGAGTTATCTGGGATTTCACTCAACACATGAAGTTGTCCCTCTCTATGCAAAATCATCACCGAAAGCATAAGGAGTTGTTGGCATAGTGGTACTATCGGGGTTAATGTGATCCAGATTTATGAAGGAATGAAATGAAATCCAGATATAAACATAAACACAAAGAGATAGTGAAAACATAACTTCAATTCATTAATAACAAAGTACTAAAAATGTTTACATGCAAAATGGAAACAGACTAGCCTGGGCGATGGTAGCTTATATTTTAGAAGAGATTTGTGGCTACATGTCTTATGAAATATGTTACAATGAGGCTTGGAGGACTATTTATTATTGAGAAACAATGGAAAACCCTAAACATCCAAAAACATAACCCTCTGATATGAAGCACAAAAGTTTATGGGCCACGTTGGGGCAAATTGGTACATCAACTTCTTGGGGTCGTAACTTTGGCATATGATCTTTGTTTGATGCATACAATACCTCATTGGAAATATATAACCAAGGACTAGAAATTTTAATTGAAAACCTCTATTGCAAGTTGTGGGTTTTCTTGTTTTCCAAAAAATCATCATTTAGGGCCTCAAAACATCTCCTGAAGTTCTAGACCTAAAAAACTGCCAAAATTAGTAATTGTGCTACAATTAAGGAAAATAAAATAAATAATGTGGGGATCCAAGTGGAATAGGTAGATGGCCACCACTATCCACTTGGATCAATCATCCCCCCTTTGGAAGCAATGGTACCCATTGCATTGAGTGCTTGCATGATATGAGGAAACTTTTGTTGAACTTGGTCCTTGGTGAGCCATTTGCCCTCGTGCAGGAGCTAGCCAACTTTGACAACTCAATACAATTAGACCTTTAATTAGAGAGTGCTCTTTATCTATATTTCCATGATCCATTTAGCTGTGGCATGTTCCATGCAGTCTGGGTTGAGATCTATTGGTGTTAGTTGTTATGCAATGTATCATGTGTCCAGTAATGGTAGAAAGTATGGTCAAAGGTAGTCCACATTGAACACTAGGTGAAAGCCAAGGGATGGGGGAAAAGCATTAACTCCCACAACCTTGGTTATGGTGTAAGGCTGGTATCAGAGTGGTGAAAGTTTTCGATGAGATCCGACAAGGCTTTCTTTACACAAATGAAACCAAACTTTGATGCACACCTAAAACATATGTGGCACCCGGTGTTGATCGTGTCCTTGCTTGTAATTGGCATTAGATTTGTCCAAGATTTCATGCACCTATTGGTGGATGTGTTGGTTGCATTCAATAAACTTGGTTTCTTTATCAACCTCAGACTGCGCATGTGTAGATTTTGTCTTTGTAGGTGCATGAGGCATGACAACTTCAATCGAACATAAAAGTTGAAATCTTAGACCCATTGGAAAGGGACTATGACCTGTCAAGCTATAGAGAGCTTTGTTATAATCGTGTTGCACATATTAAGGAGGGATCTCATCCCAGGTTCATGGATGCTTAGAGTTGCACATGCATAGTAATTGGACTATCATCTTGTTGATGACCTTTATTTAGTCATCTGTCTAGGGATGAAAGAATGTAGTCAACTTGGTGAGATTGGTGTCCAATAATGTTTAAAGGCATGACCATAATGTTCTATAAAACCAGTTATCTTTATTTGATATAATAGTCTAATGGACCCCAAAAATGTACCCACACTCATTCAAATAAGATTTTGGAATTTTCCTCTGTTTTGATACTCTTCTTGCAAGCCAACAATATAGCCATATTAGAAAATTTGTCCACGACCACAAATACATCATCATTTCCACGCTTGTTAGAACAAAGGCTAGACACATAATCCATGGAGATGGATTCCTAAGGCTGGTTGGGAGTAGGAAGAGGAGTGTACATGCCTTACCTCTTGACGGTTGGCTTGGCAATGGCATAGGAAGTGCATGATCTGATATGTTTCCCAACATAATGTCAGATTCTTGACCAATAAAATTACTTTCTTATTATGACCACAATTTTCTTCACACCAAAGTGTCCCGCGACTCAATTGTAGTGCACCTTGCAAATCAGTTTGGAAATTTTGGTACTTCCTTTCCATCCACTAGCATCTGGTATGTGGTTGAAAATTTTGGATCATTCTTGTATAATTGAGGCCATTCAGAGGTCATATAGCCACAAGAGTTGAGAAAAATAGTTAGCGATGAAAATAGGGGTTGACTAAGGAAATATTCAACGTGATTAGTGTTTCTCTTCTTATATTTAAATTTTAACTAGAATTGTTGGAGATGTGTATACCATTTATGATCATGATCATTCAACAATTTCCCTTGTGTTTGTATAAATTGAAGAGGCCGGTGGTCTATATGGATGACCATCTCATTCTCCATAATGTAATGCTTCCATTGCTAGCAAGCCTTCATGATAAACTACATCTCTTTATCATAGGTGGGGTACTTCCGAATTGCATCCGAAAGTGTCACATTATGATAGGACAATGGATGCCCTTGTTGGGTGAGAACCACACTAATAGCATAGTTAGAGGCATTTGTCTCAATTTCAAATGGATTTTGTAGGTCTAGCAAAGTGAGTACATGTGTAGAGCTCAATGGACACCTTTTTTGGGACTCAGACCCAGGAAAAAATTATTTTGCTCCACCCTTTGTAACCTAACTGAAAGGCCAAGTGATATGGGAGAATCCCAACATGAACCTCTGATAAAAATCGGTAAGGCCCAAAAGGTTGTGAAGCTCTATTAGAGTGGTTGGTGCTAGCTAATATTGAATGAATTCAATCTTAGCCAAATCCACATGCATGCCTTGCTCATCTATGATGTAACCGATAGATTGGACCTAGCTCATGCCAAAGGTGCATTTATATAGGTTAGCTCATAATTCTTGTTCTTGTAGGGTTTGAAGGACCTATCCAATTTGTTTTAAGTGCTCTTCCTAACTCTTATTTAAGATAAGAATATCATTTAGATATACAACAACAAATGAGATGGTGAAGGGTCGTAATATGTCATCCATGAGACTCATAAACATTCAAGGGAATTTTCCAATAAAAAATGTTTAACCAACCATTCAAAAGGTCCTCCTTGGATTTGATGTTGGTCTTCCATACATGTATGGGTTTTATGGGAACCTGGTGACAGCCAAAATTTAGATTGATGTTACATAGATACTAATCCCCCTTGAGTTGGTCAAGAAGGTCATCAATCCATAGGATTAGATCACTATTCCTGACAGTGATTTTGTTTAGTGCTCAAAAGTCAACGTAGAGCTTCCATGTCCTGTCCTTTTTATGTCCACGTACAGTTAGTCTCCCACAAGGTGAGGATCTTGGTCGGATATTCCCTTTTTGCAACATGTCCTATATCTTCCACTTGCTATCTTTTTTTTCCATAATGGGGTTGTAGTATATTTTCCCATCAGGTAGAGGTGCTCTGAGGTCAAATCAATTGATTGCTTGACCTGATAGTGAAAGGGCACACCTGTGAGTGAAGAAACAATGTCCTTATATTCTTCCATGACCTTATTGGCATGCTTCTATACGTGGATGAATCCATTCTGGGGGCCATGGATGTGTTGGACATTTGGCATTGTCTGGATGGCTAGTGGTTGCAAGTGTGTTGGCATTGATGTCAACCATATTAGTATGGAGGTTTGTCGCAATAGATGGGGTCAAAGACTACATCCAATCTTCTCCACTAGAAAGTGCTCTAAAAGAGATTTCCAATGGTATGTGGAAGTCCATGAATGACCATCGATATCAAAATTAATTGACTACCTAACTTAGTCCTAAGTAGGTCAAAATATCATAGCAACATGGCATATCAGGACCTCTAAAGGAGGTTCAGTTAATCGAAGCAAGAAGAACATTAGATCCTAATTTTCAGAACCTGAAATCAAAAGGGTTAAATATCAAAGATCAGAATCTTGGGACCTCGGTGGTGTATTTAAAAGGGACCCTAAATGAAATGCAAACCTAATATCAGAAGGACTCAACAGGTCATACTGGAAAATCGAGACCTTGGCATTTTACTTAACAAGGACCCAAAATGGAATGGAAATAGGAAAGTAGGTGAAATTTCAGTACATTGAAATATTGGAGGTCGAGACCTAGAAGCCTAAATATTTTTGAACCTCAGAACCTCGTAAGAAATATTTTCGAACCTCAGAACCTCGTAGGTCCTTATAAATTACAATTCTTTGAAAGCATAGAGGTTTGCAAGGAAAAGGAAATACAAGGGAATTCGTTGCAAAACCAAAGGATAGAGGGACCCTTTCTCTCTCCTTCGACAGGAGATATGGTAGCTGGTGATTGGCCCTAGGAGGCTGATGAGGTAGATGATGTCATCATGACATTGTAGTACATATGACACATTGTAGTCATATTTGACATTTTTCATGGATTAATGGGGAAAATCCAGCTGACACATGTCACAACTAGGGAGATTCAATGTGGCAATGAAGACATACACATGACATCATCTCAAAGGTCTTAAATCAAAAGTCATAGTTATCGTAACACCTCTACAATTTCTTTATGGTAAAGGGTGGTCCAAAGAACCAAGAGAGGAGAGAGGGATTAGCACCTAAGTGTTGTGTGATGTCACATGAGAAGTATTTCAGAGGTTGAAACTTCAGAACTCCCCCATAAATTGATTCGGATAAAAGTTACGATGAAAGAGGCTTTGATGTTTGCAGTAATTGGTAGTAAGAAACCCATAAAACCAAGGGTGTAGAGAAATATATAGGGAGTTAGGTCCCCAACAGGATCCTAAAGGGCTTAACATCTGAATTCTATGTCGTTGGTCACAACATTAAGTACTAAGGAGGAAATGAAATAAAGGGCTGAGAAGAGGGAGGTAGAAGCCAATCAGGAGTATGCAATTTTATAAGGTATTTTCAATAAAAGTTACAATATGCAGGGGCTCAAATATTCCAATACAAAGGAGTTTGAAGTCGCAGGTCGTAGGCAATGGTCATATGGTAGAAAAGAGTATAAGAACTAGCATAAGAAAAGGCTAACGACATCGGAAGTTTGTGGTATCATAATGTCTCGCTTACTAATGTTATGATATGTTAAGGCTCCAGTATTATAGTGAAAAGTGTTAAAGGATGAATGGGTCCATTAGGGGAATTTTGAGGTCCAAAATGGGCCTCCTAAGGAAATTATAAAATAATAGTAGAAATAATAAAATAATATTAGATTATATCATGAAATTTTAGAGGGAAAGAAGAAAAAACTACTTTTTCAACTCGTATTTTGAACTTATCTCCCTATGGGTTTACTCAAATTTTGAGTGCGAACACTCGTTGAATGAAAATTTTGATTCCTCATCCAAGGAGTACCCATGTTGCGTAATTTTGATGGACCCTGATACAAAAAAAATGAGAAATACATGGAAAACATGATTGCAATAATGTGTTTCCATGTATTTCTCATTTTTAGTGTAGCATGGTCCATCATAAGTATGCAACATGTGTACTCTTTGGGTGAGGAATTATATTTTACATCCAATGAGTACTCCCGCTTGAAATTTGAGTAAAACATTAGGGAGATAAATTGAAAATACAAGTTGAAAAAGTAGTTTTATTATTTTATTATTTTTTAATCCTTTTTCTTTTTTACTCCAAAAAAGGTGAAGCATCGCCCATGGTTGAGATCATCATATTGAATACTATTGGTTATTATGAAGTATTTTGGTTGTACATTTTTTGTAGGAGGCCCATTTTAGACATCAAAATTCCTCTATTGAGTAGCTAGAAAGTAAATTCACGCAAAGGAGTTGGTTGATGAAGTTAATGGTGACTGTAAATATCATTGGGTCAAGGCGAAAAGGACCATGATTCTCAGAGAAGAAATATTGGGCTTATCTCAATGTTGAAATAAATCCAACTTTAATCTCCTGTGCATATTTTACAGGAATAAATATAGAACAGAGAAGCCATCTGAAAGTATAGTCAAGCTCTGAGAGCCATGAATAAGCATGGGAAGTCTCATTGAAGTGTGTAGGTGGACTAATATCAAATTCTCAACATGGAGAATCACATAGTGATATGGTGAAGTGAACGAGGCCAATTCTCATATTTTAATGCAATAACAGAATTTGTGAAAAGAGATGCAATAGAAAAATGGAGTGCCATGCCAAGAGAACAATATTGGGCAATGTGAATTGGTGACAAAGAAAACATTGGGCTCAGTGCAATATAGAAAAAAATCTCAAGATTTCCATTGAGCAACTAGGGGAACATAGTATTGTTGCATATGTGCTAAGGAGTGTGGAGGAGTGTGTGCAAACGTTAAGCAACTAGTCCCAGTTTTGAACTGAAGTAGAGTGTTGTAGAGAGCCTACGCAATAGAAGATGGAGAGTAGAGCATATGCAGTTGTGAGTAGAGAATAGGGTGTTTTTATGTGAGGCCGAGAGAACCTGTGGAATAGAAGAGGACTGAGAGTAGAAGCATGATACTGCAGTGAACCAAATGGGTATTTATATGTATATGTAATTGGCCCTATTTTGGTTTGAAATTTGTTTAAAAGGTAGAAAGTGGCTACAACAAGTGGTGGCCTACATTCATAAGAGGTTGGTGCCTCTTGGGAAGTGGGTGCTTGTTATATTAAAGGGGTCGGTGCCTCCTTTGAGAGGGTGCTCACAAAAATTTTGATGTAATTAAGTAGGTTCTTAATTTAGATCATAATAACAAGCATATTGGTGGTTTTTTCCCTTTGGTTTTTCTCGTAAAAATAACTGTGTCAATATTTCTATGTTATAATGTGATGGATTGTATGTACATGTGAATGCCTTATGTTGTTGATTATTTATATTGTGTATGAAAGTTCTGACAAGTAATTAACCATAGGGAAAATATTCAAGGAATTATACTTAAAATTGAAAAAACTTCACCATTACTAATTCAATGCCCCCCACTCAGTAATTCCCTATTCCAACCATTTGTATCACAGTCAGGTTCCTTAAGGAATAATCTAACCACTAGAAGGTAGATCCATAATGAATTATGTCTTGGCAAGAGTGTCAAGATTCTTACTCAAGAAATATAACAGCCCTTAATGGGACAAACTATTCCTTCTAGAAAGTCAAGATGGAAGCCTATATTATGTCCCTAGGAGTAGATGTTTGGAGATATTTACTAGTATATTATGATGTCCCTGATATCCCTCCCACTGATGAAGATGGTAAACAATTGTATGGAAATAATGTTAAATCCAAGACTTCCATTATCTTTTCCCTTAGTCAATCTCAACTCATAAAGGTTGTGCACTGTAAGTCTCCCAAGGAAGTGTGGGTGAAGCTCATTCAAAGTCATGAAGGAGATGACGAATTCAAGAATTCCAAACTTCAAACCTTCAAAATGAGGTTTGCAAGTTTAAAAATGAGAGAAGAAGAAAGCATACTAGAATACCTCCTTAAATTTTATGAAGTAATCAATATGATTATAGGACTTGGTGAAGAATTCAAGGAAAATATGATTATTCAAAGGTCTTAATATCCCTACCCATGATTTTAATGTCAAAGCCTCAACTATTGAAGGAATGGCTAATTTAAAGGATCTC
The DNA here is from genome assembly GCA_000404065.3 of Pinus taeda. NCBI lineage: Eukaryota > Viridiplantae > Streptophyta > Pinopsida > Pinales > Pinaceae > Pinus > Pinus taeda. The sequence goes on along the minus strand of APFE031381872.1, from coordinate 85,617 downwards.
AAGATCGACTAGTTGCTTGGTACTCTCACAGCCTACGAGATGAGAGTAGGAACAAAGAAGTATGAACCCAACGAGGTAGTGTTAAAAGTGTCCAAGAAGGCCAAGGATCAAAAATATCACCTAGATTTCTCTAGCTATGAATTTGATTAGGAGCTAGCTAAATTTTCTAGGAAATTAAAGCGTGGGTTAGGAAAATATAAAGTGAATCCCCTTTAAATGCTTTGACTATGGGAGAGCTGGAAAATTTTCGTTCAGGTTCCCTTACAATGGAAGGACTGAAAAGGAAGATGATAGAAAATTTAGAAACAAATCTTAAAAACATCAGAAGAAGAATTTCTATAATAAAAAGGGGCTCTACTCCAAAGTGGATAGTTTAGTGCCAGAGTCAAACAGCTAAAAATCTTCATAAGATGATTCATATAAGTTTTTACTTATGGCATTTGAAGTAGACTCCAGGAAAGAAAACATTACTGACTGTGAAGAGGAAGAAGAAGAAGATGGTGTAGTGGACATTGAAGGGGAACTCATCAGTGCTCTTGATGATTTTAAGAAGGCAAGGATAAATAGCAAGCAGCTAAAAGAACAATTGCAACGTGTTAAATAAGTTATGTACAACTCTCACAATCAGGAGTTTCATTATCAAAGTGAAAAACTTGAATAATCCATTAAAAGAAAAGATATCTTATACCTTCTATAGAATAAAAACAAGGAACATGTGAGAAACTAGAAGAAGAGAACAAGCAATTAAAATAGGAGTTGTTCAAAGTAAAGAAGGAAACAATTTCAAAAACATGTGAAGATGAAATGTTTTCCTAGAAAGACAAACTAGAAGAAGTTAAACAAAAGGAAGAAATTATTCAAGATTTGATCCATGAATGGGAAGAAAACTTTCAGAGTCTCGAGGCATAGATCGTCTCTTTCGGAATGAATCTTGAGAAAATTAAGACTAAGAAAGGCATAAATGAAAATTTTGGAGAAGGAAAAAGAAAGCTAGACTAGATTCTAAGCATTCATATGTCTTCAAAAAGTAAAACATACCTAGGATACTCTAGACCACAGGAATCTTCTATGGGAAAGATGAACTTTAGTTCCATAGGATTTGAGGAACCTCAAAGCTATGTAAACTTGTATCAACAAAGAATCAATGAAGATGAAAATGGAGCAAGCTAGAGAGGAACTTATCACTGGAATAATAACTCCATCTACCCCAAGGAACCACACCAACATAGAATGAATCAATCAACTAGACAACAAAGGTACCTTCATGCACAAACTCATGAACCTTTCAACCTCAGGTACTCTCATTCATTTTATGGTCGTTCCTATAAATGTCACATCCTTGGACATAAGGTTGTTCATTGTAAAAATAAAAATGTTGAAAGAGATGAAAATTTCAGATATAATAAGTATCAGAATTTTAAATCTCAAAACTCTACTCTTAGGAATTGAAATGCCTTCTCTCTCCTAATGAATGATGTTGAATGTTTCAAATGTAATAATTTTGGGCAGAAAACAAGTGAGTGCAGAAGAAGGTTTGAGTATCTATCTATGTCTTAGAACACTTGGCAACTAGCTTCTTAAAAAGATAAGGAGAATTAGAAATAAAAATTTGGAAAGCGCATGGAATGTGGACTTTATCTATCAACATATAATCAAGAAAGCATATGGTATGTTGATAGTGGTTCCTCCAAGTATATGACTGGGGATAAGATAAATTTTATTTTTCTAAAAGAAAAGGACAAAGGGAACAATGTCAGTTTCAGTAACAATGCCCCAAACAAGAATTAAGGGTAAGGACATAACAAGTCTTGAAGAAAAGAATAAAGACCAAAATGTGTTGTTTATATAAGGCCTCAAGAATAATTTTCTTCATGTAAGTAAAATGTGTGATAATGGCTTTAATGTGACCTTCTGATCTAAGGAATGTGAGATAAAAAATGAAGAGAATTCAAATATGGTGGGAAAATTAGTTAGAACTCGAAATAATGTATATGTGTTTGATGATTCAAAAGTAAGCTACTATTTGAGCAAGTTGATTGAAGCCCAGTTATTGCACAAGAGTCTTTTTGATATAGATTTTTATAATCTCATAAGAGTCAGCAAGCTGCGAACTATAAGAGGTCTTCCACGTAGGAATTTATAGGGTAAGTTCCTTAGATAGAACACCAAAGGACACCTCTCACAAGCAAATCAAATATCAGTATACCAGTATTCTTGACGTGGTTAAAACCCTCAAATATGGAAACAATCCACAGCCTGAGTCAACACAACCACTTCAGGCAATTTATTAATAAAATAGAGAAATTTTACATAATATTATCTCATGAACGGTCACCTTACAAAGGACCCTCCATGCTCTTTAAATAGAGATCATGGACTAATCATGTGTTAAGCCACAGATCAACTGTCGGTAATACCGAGGAGAGAATGAATCGTGAGATCACTTCATGTCTAGAACATATTATGACTGTTGTATTGTAAGTTACAAAAGTACATAGTAACAAAACAATCTTTTCCTAACTCTAGACTAGACCAAGTTATACTTAACTATTCCCTATGTATCGAAATATCCTAATATCCCCCCTTAAGAACAACTTGGGATAGGATTGAAGGATGTACAAATATGAAACAACATGAGAAGGAAGGAGGCATTAGAGCCTATCCCCCCTTAGTGACAACTTCCTAAAATCCAACCATAAATCAAAGTATAGTAAACTTCACCTTTGTGAGAGCCTTTGTAAAGATGACTGCAACTTGATCATCGGTTGAACAATATTGCACTTCAAGAACATGGTCATGAATGAGCTTTCTGATGAAGTGAATATGAAGTTCAATGTGTTTGTTGCTCTGATGTTGGACTGGATCTTTTCTTAGTTTAATAGCACTTTGATTATCACACCAAAGTGTAGTCAGATGATGCTGCTGAAATCCAAACTCTGATAGGATCTAGTGAAGCCACAAGGGTTCCTTATATAGCTTTTGTGGCACCACGATACTTTGCTTCTGCTAAGGAAAGAGAAATGGAACTTTGTTTCTTGCAAGCTCATGTAATAGGTCCAGAACAAAGAATTAATACATAATTATAGTAGATTTCTGATCATCAGGGTCACCAGCCCAATCGGAATCAGTGAAACCAACCAATAGAGGAGATTCTACTGCACTGTAATGAATCCCAAACTAAACTGTACCTCAAACATAATAGACCATTCTTTTAGCTTCTTTCCAATGAATTTCATCTGGGTTTTTCGTAAATCGAGTAATAAGGCCAACAACAAAGGAAAGGTCAGGACAAGTATGGGTCAAAAACAAAAGTTTTCCTACAAGCTCAAGTTATAAGGTAGCATCAACTTCAATGGAAGTACAAGTGACTGAAAGTTTGGCTCCAGACTAAAAGGGAGAAGGGGTTGGATTATATTTTTCCATGTGAAAGTGGCATAGAAGATCATGGGCATACTTCGATTGGGAAAGGGAAATACCTTCCTTGGATTGCATGACTTGAAGACCAAGAAAATAATGCAAGTGTCCTAATTTTGTCATTTCAATTTTTTTCTAAAGCTGGACTTCACATGGTTTATAAGGTTGGGATCACTACCAGTAAGGATAAGATCATAAACATAAAGAACAAGAATGATAAGAGACCTACGCACTTTCTTGGTGTAGGCAATATTGTCATAACAACACCTAGAAAAGCCAGTATCTAAAAGAAAGCTATCCATTTTGGCATACCAAGCCCAAGGGGCTTCCTTGAGACTATAAAGGAATTTCTTAAGTCAACATACAAGGCTGGAGTCCATTTGTATAAGTCCAAGAGATTGTTCCATATAGACTTCTTCATGCAAGTCCCCATGCAAGAAGGTAGATTTAACATACATCTGATGGACTTCCCATTGAAAGAGGCGGCAAGGGAAACGACAAGAATGATAGAATTCATTTTGGCAATAGGGGAGAAGGTTTCAATATAGTAAATTCCTTCAAATTGTGAAAAACCCTTAGGAACAAGACGAGCTTTATGTTTATCAAGTTTTCCATTTGGTCCAAACTTGGTTCTATAAACCCATTGTTATCTAACAAGTTTTCATCCCTTTAGAAGAGGAACAAGATCCCATGTATCATTTGCCAATAATGAATGATATTATTCATTCATAGTCATGTCCCAATCTAGATGGCATGAAGCTTCTGCAAACGTTCCAGGATCATAATTTTTTGAAGCTTGAGTCAGTAAAGAAGAGGCTCTATTAAACTAAGAGAGTGTGCAATGTTGATTTGTAGGATCCCCTACAAGAGCACCAGCTACATCCTGAGTAGTGTAGACCCATTTTGGAAGCTGACAAGCTGAAGGAGGATCCCAAGAAGGTGGGGGAGGATTCTCTTCCTCGCTATCCTCATCTGAAGAAGAAATATCTTTATAAGTAGAATGGATAGAGAGATGTGGCACATCTACCGAACTAGGCTCATAGGCCAATATATTTTCAGCAAACTTTACATCTCTTCTAACGATAACAGTTTTGGATTTAGCTAGAAGAAGTCTATATCCTTTGACATCTTCAGATTATCCAACAAAAATAAATTATTCACTCTTAGGTTCTAAGGCTTTATGTTTCTCATCAGGAATATGGGTCGATGCTTCACTTCCAAAAACATGAAAGTGACTTACATCTGGTTTAATTAAGCTCCATGGTTCTTATGGAGTGATATTCTTTAAAACCTTAGTAGGAGTGTGATTTACTATGTAATTTATACAGTTAATTTCTTCTGCCCAAAAATTAAGACTAAGTCCTTTATATTGAAGCATACAATCAGCCATTTCCTTTAAGGTGTGATTCTTTCTTTCAGCTACAACATTTTGCTATGGAGTATATGGAACATTGTGTTGCATTTGAATTCCATGCTCAGTGAAAAAGTTGATGAATTTGTTGTTAACATATCCTCCACCATTATCAGATATTAGCTTAAGAATTTGATATCCAGATTGTTTCTCAACAGAGGCCTTAAAGGCCAAGAACATGTTAAATAATTCACTTTCGAGTTTTAATAAGTATACCCAAGTGTGTCTGGAGCAATCATCAATGAAAGCTAAGAAATATTTGTATCCAGAGAATGAAACAACTAGAAGTAGACCACATAAATCACTATGCACAAGCTCTAAAGGGGTTGAGGCATGCTAATAGGCACATTTTTCAAAACTATCTCAATGATGTTTTTCAGGTACACATCCGGAACAAACACCCTGTCTACAAGATACCATAGGAAGACCTGTCACCATATTTTATTTGCATAGATTTTGAAGGCAGCAATAGTTTAAGTGACCAAATTGCTCATGCAAAAGTTTACTCACTTCATCATTACGAGCAACAAATATTGAGGGAAGAGTTGATGATCCAAAGTTTTTAAACATATACAACTTTGTAGAATCATCAGCAATGCCAATAGCTAAAAATTGTCTAGGATCTCTGACGTCCTTAATTAAAACATCATAAGGTGAAAATTCAACGGTTTTACCTTCACCTGGATGATTTACTTGATATATAGATAGAAGGTTGCAAGCTAAGCTAGGAACACATAATACATCATTAAATTGACCATTGTCTAGAAGAATAGTTCCAGTCCCTAGAACACTAAGAGATCTATCATCACCAACATATATATTTTGGTGTTACAATCATGTAAAGAAGAAAACATGGCTTTGTTTTTGGCCATGTGATAAGAAGCCCTAGAATCAATGAGCCACTCATAAGAATGAGAAGAGGAAGATACATATAGTGCATAACTAGACCGACATGCTTGACTACCACATGCAGAAAATGTTATTCCTGAAGATGAAGTTGAAGTTGAAGAGTGCTCCAAATGGATGTTATGCTTCTTCACTGTTGCTTCCAAGGCATCCATATTTTTAAAGCATTTGGATTCTAAGTGGCCATATCGATTGCAAAATTTGCAATGTCTATTATTCTTCTTCCCTTAGTTTTTATTTTCCGTATCATTTTGTTGAATTGGTTTTTCATGTTGAGACTGAAAGTACTTAGGACCCTTGGTTGGTTTAGGACCATTCTTTTTTGGATGTTTCTTCTTAGGATTCTTTGGACTTGGTTTTTGTTGGACGGCTAAGGCTTTCTTAGAAGAGTTTCCAATATTAAGAATACAAGACATAAGAGTTTTTCTTGTTCTCTTATTAAAGAATCACAAAAGGCATCAAAATAAGGGGACTTGTATGCTTGTCCTTGAGAAATAAAGGCTTCTCTAGTAGAATGGAAGGTGGAAAAAAAGACATAGTAGGCTGGTCCTAACTTTGTAAGAATGGAATAGATAAGGCTACCATCTTCTTTCTTAACCTTAGCACCTTCCAAGAGAAGTCTAAGAGTCTCAAACTTGGACAAAAAATATTCAATGGAAGAAAAATTATTGGGGTCCAACATAAGCAACTCATTTTTGAGTTGATGGGCTCTAATTTCATTTTAATTCCAAAAACTTTATTGAGATGTTCCATTATTTTATCAAGGGTATGGATTTTTGCATTATGGCATCTAAGGTTTGGAGAAATAGACATCCCTATTAACCCATGTGCTTGATCTTGCCTATTTTCCCATTTGGTCACCTTATCTCTATCTTTAGGTTTATATTCTTGGCTTGAGGCTATTCTATAAAGACCTTTACTTCTAACTAAATCCACAATGTAGTATAACCATTGAAAGTAGTTGGTGCTATCAAGAATAAATTGGCATGTACTTTCCATTTTAAAAGAAAATGAAGCTTTAGATGATGAAACTAAGTGTTCCAATTAAAATATCTCAAAAAATTAGGCCGATTAAAAAAAATGGACCTGAAAACAACTTCCAGATGAAGAAGTTATGGCTTTTTGAAGAAAAGTTGATGAAGATGCCAACAAAGTACGTGAATGTGCGGAAGTGAATGATAATGTTATATTTATAAAAAAAATCCTCCTCTCCCCCCTCCCCCCTTTCCAAACTTAATATAATTAGCTCACTTTAAAAAAATATATGTGACCCACTTTTATAAATAAGTGAAAGTCACTTTTACAATCGTACTTTATGAGTTATCCACTAGATTGTAACTTAAATAAAAGATAAAGAGGCTTTAGAATTATAAGTGACTCACTTTTTATAATCGGTGACAACACTTTTACATAACGCAACTTTAAAACATAAGTTACATGTTCTTTTTGAAAAAGTAACTCAACAAAAAGAAAGACTTGAACCCAAGACCTCTATTCTCATAAAGTAACTTTGGACCAAGTTAGCTAGTTTAAAAGGTTATTAATTTTTGGAAAAGAGGAAAGGTTTTTGTTTTCTTTTTCTTTTTAGTTATTGAAGCTTTAGAGTGCGTATTTACTTCAAAAATCCCTTTTTGCCTACAAAACAAAAAAAAAACACACAACCCAAGATTAAGGCGTGGTGGAAAAGAGCATACGCATGAGAAAAATCCTTCCTTTTTGTTTATGATTTGCCCAGATTGCACAGAGTTGTGAGGCAAAGAGCATACACAGAAATGAAAGGTATAGATCCAGTAATAAAAAATAGAGAGCTAAATAAACTGAAATAAACAAAGAGATTAATAACTAAAACTGTAAATAAAGACTATATACCTCCAGACCTTAGAAATGACATAGCTAGGGCTACTGGAAACCATTTTGCATGAAACAAAAGGGCTTCCTCACAGGAACAGATGCTCCTAACACAATAGAGCAATCCTTTTGGCTTGAAAGTAGTCAAAAATAGTAGATTTAGGAAACAACTGTGGGATGTAGTTGTATGGGCTTCAGATTTGGATCACCAATGGATGCAACCCTAAAAAAGCTCTGATACCATGTAGGAATTTACAGGGTAAGTTCCTCAGATAGAATGCCAAAGGAAACCGCTCAAAAATAGATCATAATCAATACACTAGTATTCCTGATGTCGTTAAAACCCTCAAACAGGGAAATAGTCCATGGTCTGAGCCAACATGGCCACTTCAAGAAATTTATTAATAAAAGAAAGAAAAATTACATAAGATTCTCTCATGAATGGTCACCTTACAAATGACTGTCCATGCTCTTTAAATAGAGATCATGGACCAATCAAGTGTTAATCCATGGATCAAGTGTTAGTAATACCGAGGAGAAAATGAACTTGTTATCACTCCTTTAGATCTTGAAGGTTGAGGAAGAGTCCAACTAAGGCAATCATAGACCAACCTTTTGACTTGGTAGCTAGACCTACCAAGCTAGAGAAGGCTCTCTCCAAATAATCACAGCCAAGAGAGTTGGATGGATTTAAGTTTTTAGGCTAGGTATAAAGTGTAGAGGGTTTTGATTTGATTTGATAGCTAGCCCTACCAGGTCAAAGAGGGAAAATCAGATTTGATTGTAGACATTCAAAGGGGCAAGGTAGGCAATAGGCTTAGCACTTAAAAGGTGATTTGGTGAGATGGTTTAAGACCAATGAAGAGTTAGGAAGAGCATAGGAGATGTATTCTTCCTAAACTAAATAAAAATGGACAAATTATGATAACTTTCCTAAAACAGATCTTGAGAAAGCATGTATTCTACTTATCAACTTGAAAATTACCATATAAAAGACATGAAATGGTTTACGAGCTCACAAAACATTCATACAAATGATAAAAAATAAGAAACAATGCTAAATATCCATACCACATGTATCCCAAAGAAATAGTTCCAACTCATCTATTAAAACTGGCCAAAATATGATACAATAGTGTCTCTGCAGACTAGTACAACGTCCAACTAAGTCCAACCTTTGAAAATATAGAAAAATACAGGATATAGGCCTCAAAACAAACTCCTCCTAGCCTCAAGGGTCGAATCCATGAGAGGAGGAGTAGTTCCACCAAAATCTAAACTGATAGCTAGAGTGTAGGGTGGTCAAAATGATTCATCCCTAATTACAATGAAACTAATTCATTTGACTTGATGATAACTTTTACCTGATGAGTCTACCTCTAGGTAAATTTTCTGCATCATTACTACATTTATGACATCAATTAAATTAGTAAAAAGTTGATTTCCAAAGATGAAAATAAAATTTGGAGAAAAACAGTGAAAAATCAAACAAATGGTCAAGTGCGCCATCTTTCCATCAAGTGCACACTCACAGTGTCATGTGTGCCCTCCATCTCACAAGATATTTTTGACTACCTTCCTGGTGTCCAAATTGAGCCCAGGATAGCTCATTGGAAATCTTGTCTTGTCTAGTTTCCAAATCTGCATTTAGTTTCCACAATGGGCTTGATTTGACCCTCAAAAAGTTGATTCGCCCAAAACTAGTCTGTGTGTAGTGTTTAGGCCAAAAATGAGGCAAAAACATGATTCTTGCTTGTTTTTTGTCCTTCTCACCTACTAGTTTTGCAAACTAAGGCTAGAAACATGGTTTTTCCAAGATCATTATGCATCCAGTGGTGGTCTCATTTTCTCAAGAAGTGCCCCAAAAAAGTGCGTAGCACCTAGGGCATTGCGCATTTGACCATGTTGTTGATATAAAATTTCCTAAAATATCATAGAAGAGACAAAATTTGCAAAAATGAGCCAAGAGGCTTAAAAATTGGTCAAGTAGTTGATGTTGGTGTGCCTAGGCTTAGAGTGAAGCCTCTATAAGTATATCAAGCTTCTTCTTCTTTTGTTGGTGAGTTAGGGTTTCAATTTTTGCCTTTGCAGCCTTGAGCTTTGCCCTTGCATTTCTTTCTCTTTTGGCATGGTGTTTGGCCATTCTCCTTTATATGTCATTGTCATTCTTAGATTTCTTCAACAACTTTTTGAAGTGATCATTAATGTCTTGAAGCCAACCTTCCTTGTCTTCTTTGATCATATCCAAGAATTGATCATCAAGCACAGCTTCATCAACTATGTCTCTTTGCTTTTGCCTTTCAAGTTCCAAGGATCTTTTGAAACCTCTGATTCTAGACCTACTTGGTGCTTGTTCACCTTGCTATTCAAGCAAGCCATGCTTCTCAAGTGTCTCATATAACAAAACCTTAGCATTTTCTGCCATGTTGTCTTAATGTCAAAACCCTAGTGAGATATGATGTTGGTGGAATGTAGTTTCTGGGAATAAGGAGTGGGAAAGGGAAATTGCAAGAGATGGGGTTAAGGATTTATGAAATGGGGGAGGGGAGAGGTAATAATAATATGATGGAATTTAAGATGGGGAAATTGTTTATAGGTTGGGGGTTGGGAGCCTAGGTAGTTGTAGCACCTAGGGCTTAGGGTATTTGGGATAAAGGGTTTAGAGTATTGGGATAAAGGGTTTAGGGAAAGGGAATTGTAATGATGGAAGTGTATGAAAGTGTGTGGGAATGAAATTTGGGAATTAAGAGTGCAATGGTGGTTTTGAGGGAGATTTTTGGCTTGATGGGTCATGACCCAAGTTCATCGTTAAGCAGACAAGCAAATCCCTACACTACTAGCCCTTTCGGCATCAATCCGTGGAGCACAGATTGAAGTATCACCCAAAGTAGTATGGGGGGATGCAAGAACCAAGTTTCGCACCATGAGATGGTTGTGATGTTAGTTATTTTCCCTAACCTTCCTTTTTGCAGATCGATAAGCCCTTTAGGGCTTATGAAAGTACTTCTCTTATTCGTCCTTGAAGCCTCTGCTAAAGTCTCTAGTCGTCCTTCGCAGGCCCCAAATAGATAGATCAGGAACTTACACACCCCTGTAATTACTCTTACTTCTGTATCTACCTATATTTGCTTAATTATTGGTTACTTTAACGTGGATTATGGTTATCTTCGTGTAAATAGATATTCCTACTTATGTTCATATGACAAAGTAAAATACATCGATTCATGCATCAATATAGCATTAATTCATACTCCAATATTCAACATAACATAATTACAACCTTCATAATAGAAGTAAAATAACACATACACAGATAATTACATAATATTCCTCTTTATTAATAGTCCAGATTTCCAGTATGGACTTTGACTACCCTGCACATACAGCTGTAGTGATCCACACACTCAACTACGAACTTCTACCCTATGCCTTTGTGCACTCATTTGTAGAGCCTTTTCATATGATTAGTCTCTTCTCTCTTAACTCTTACAGAGACATACATAAAACATAGCACCAAAAATATTCTACTCCCAACTTTCCTTAGACTCTTCTAAGACTCCCTTTCTATACAATCCCATAGTCGGCAAACCATGGGTATATCTCTAAAGCCGACATGACTTATACAAAAGAAGGGTGGAAAACCCTTAGTAATGCGTTACATCTTCGTGCCCCATGGTCACAAAATGTCGAGACTTCACATTAAAACTTGGGCCTTTAGCCCCAGAATTGACCATGGGGGATCCCTTCCCAACAGGCCCCCAAAACAAGTCTAATCACTCGCCCTTGAGTCACTCTACTGGCATGGAGATCCTATTGCGAAGACCTCCCAGCTCCACTTCTATCGTTGTGACTTCGACAGTGCACCGTGTTACCACCTGCTTCATCTGCTTGACCAACTGCTCTAACGTTGGGCCTATGCCACCTGCCTGCACCTTCTGCTATGTCCCCTATAGACTAGCTAGTTTTCCTTCGATGGTGGCTGTGAGCACATAGGCTTCATCAAGCTAAGGTCCTATTCTAAGCTTGAGGATGCCCTCTTTTCCCTGTGCTGCATCCACCTACTCCTTTAGCACGTTTTCCTCCTATAGTTTTGCTAGCCTTTGTGTAAGGGAGATAGTGTGCATCGTCACTTTGACCTCATCATATCTCTGTTGTAGCTCCCAAGCCTCCATTTTGCAACTTGTGCAAGGTGGGATTCTCCTGCAAATTGGTAACCACTTTGAGTGCCTACTTGAAGAGCGTTGTACACTCCTTCACTGCACTATCTACAGTGGCTACTATATCTCTTACAGTAGTATCGTGCTACTCCTTTACCTCTCGCGGAGTCGAGGGCTAGTTCCTCAACACAAGTTCTATCATATTAAGGTTCATATCCAACTAAACCTTGGCTAGCTTTGATCTCACTTTGCGCACTCTGGCAACAAGCTTCTGAATTCGTTTGTGCATGGGCACATCTTCAATAATATCCAGCTCAGAGATAGACTTGCATGCCTCTACCACTACCTTGGTAGTGCACTCATTCTTCACCATGACAGCCTTAAAGAGCTCGATGGCAGAGGTCTTCTTGGCAAACATTTGGGCATTATTCACCTTCTTCTCACTAATGACATTCAATGTGCGTTGTTCCTGTCTCTAAAGTTCTATGATCACACCATCATGCAGGGTGTGAAGGGCTTCTCTTGGAAGCGCGGCCAAGTCTAGCCCGACCTTTCGGAGGGCACGAACAGTGGTCTGATCATCTTCTGCTTTTGCGGTCAACACTCCATCTGGTAGCATGATAAATTGGGGGTCCAAGGGGCGGACCATTTCTACTGCTTCAATTGTCTCAAGTGCGAAGTTGGTTGACACCGCGCTACTTCAACCCACACTGATCTGCACCTATGATGCCTAGATCTGCAACTCATGCGGACCTCTTTGAATGGTTCCCAAGGCCTGCTTCTAATGCTACTCGAACTGATGTAGCAGTTCCATGGTGGCATCCCTCACTGTATCGCCAATGTCATTCAGATCACCTTCTATCAAGGTGATGAGGTCGAGGGAAGCCTTGCTATCCTTGGAATTCTTCCACAGCCCTACATTCTATGGTTCCTTGTTGCACTTAATCTAGAACAGATTAGTCTTCGGGTCTGCTCCTCCCTACCCTATCTATTGTTCCTCCTCCTTTTCTATTTTTGAGAAAGGTGACTTCTAATTCCTATCAGAGTCATGCTCCTCTTCTCCATCTATCTATTTTTTGGTAGCGTACTCTACCCTAGCTTTATCCTCAACCTCCTTCTTCCTCTTTTCTAATAGTTGTTCCGTCCTTGCTTGGCCTCTTCCTTCTTTCATTGAGTTGCAAACTTGTTAGACGCAGTTGTCAAGTATGAAGCGGTGCACTAATCTACCAGCCAGTGGTCAAGGACCATTGTGAACACTTCATTTGGGGCTAGGTATGGAAGGTCATACCACTTTTGTTCAGGATCCTTTTGCACACACATGAAGACACAGTGGAAGTCTACCTTGAACTCCACATACTCTATCAACTGATCATAAACTGTCGGTGACAACCACGGCTTGCAGTTGATGGCCATGTGAATACTCATATCCATCAAGATCCAAAATACCTTGTTGTCCTTGACCCTTTTGGTGTCCTTCATATCCCATAGCAAAGCGCACTTCACTACTTTTGGTAGGTCTTGTGTGACCAGAGGAAACTCACTGTCCTCTAGTAACTCCCACGTGACTAGCACTATGGATAGCAGCAGCCATGTGTAGTGAAACGTCTTGCTATTATCCTGTGCCTCTCTGCAGTTAGCAAGAAGCCTACTATAGAGGTAGTGCACCTAGTTGAAATGTATGCCCTCTACGCAGTAGGCCGCTAAAGACAATACTAGTGCCGACACTTCATATGTGCGGCACTTCCACATAATCTTGCCTGCCAAGATCTGAGCGGCTATCTTGACCGTGGGGTTAGTTATGTTAGTGACGGAGTAGCTGTGCGGCTTCTTTATGAGCTTAAATTTATCCTTCATTACTTCGATGAGGTCACACTCACCTGTCTTTCCACCAAATGCCATGGCTATGTTTTCTCCTGCATGCGGCAGCCAAGTGATTTTATGGATCAGCATGTCAGTGATTGGTATCAGCTCCTCTAGCCACAGGCACCCATCATGCACCAAGCATAGCAGCTGCTTGATTACTATCATGGTTATGGGCATGTGGTTGTAAGGTGATACCCACAACATGTTTAAAAGACCAGCCTTATCCACCACATTTACCCACTTTCTCGGCTCTAGCATGATACACCAAAGTCTTTGTAGAAGACGCGGTGCATGAGTTTATCTGTGGCTAAGTGGGGAAAGCACTCTGTATCAACCAAATCTCAATCCTCCAATTTTAACAGGGGGATGCACCCCAGGTGTAGTCCTTCAAAGATGATTTTTTCTGGTAGCAAGTGTATATGCATCGCGACCTTGGTTTCATCAATGTCCTTCGGAACCTTTGTCTTGCCTCTGCACAAAGGAATGTACTCGGCCAGCTTAGAGATAGTTTCGAGTCCCTTAACGTAAACATCCTCCACCCCCATGTCAATGTCCTCATCATCCATAGAGATCTCCTCAACACCCTCTTTAGGTTCAAGGTCAATTAGCTTTCCCTTGTCCTATACAGTGGGATTTTCCTTGTATGGGTGCCTTCTAGGTGATGTGAGCCCCTACTATGGTGCTTTCTACTTATCTATCATTGATTTTGGATCCTCTTGGGTTAGGGTAGGCCTAGGCCTAGGAATCCTAGGTGATTTAGGCACTTCTGTCGGTACTTTGATGCTCTCAACATTTGGGGAAGATCCCTTAGTTGCCATTACTACTTCTGGGGCAGTTCCCTCAGTTGTCATTGCTTCTCCTGCACTCACAATTTCTGCGGGCACCGACATAATACTAGAAAACAACTCTTGCATTTCCTTTGACAACTTCTCAAACACTAAAATTGTTATCAAAGCTTAAAATTTCTCGCGGTTCATATGCGCTTGAGAGCTCAACACCTCAATTCTCAAAATGCCAAGTGTTTTTTGTTGGGCAACCATCTGTAATTTATAGGTATTTTCGAATTGAAATCCAACCATTCCCCCCAAAATTTCTTCATAGATAGTATATTAGCAGCAGATTTTCATAAATACTGCCCTTAAATTCCGACTTAAATGCCACCCCCCCCCCACTCCATTTAGTCATTTTCCCATTGTCACGTCATGAACAGTGACCATAACAGTCTCTTTCTGGCTTCCCTGTGTGGCCCATTGTTGGATAGTACAGCTCCCTGCATTCCTGCTCACATTGTGACATTCCTTCATTCCATGTAGTTCCACAATTGCGCATCTCCCCAACCTGGGTAGTGTAGTTTATAGTCCCGTGCCTCCTTTCAACTACCTAAAGCACTAAGACTATGCTTCCACCATGTAGTCATCTAGCCGGATCACCAGTGTATGGCTTCAATCGACTACCATTCCCTCGCCCTAGGAATGGTTCTCCTTTCAACTTTACCAACTAAACTTCTCCACCATCGGTAATCTCCTTGATGACATATGGCCCTAGCCAACACATTCAAAATTTTCCTTGAAATTTATCGAACTTGCTGTCATATAATAGAACTAAAGCATTTACCTTGCAGGTGTGCAGTTTGATGTGCCGATCATGCCATGCCTTTTCATGCTCCTTTGAACTTGTTGATGGATTATTGTATTATTGGGGTCTGACCTAGGTTCGAAAGTGTTTTAGCCAAACAATCCCACACTACCAGCCCTTCCGGCAACAATATGCGGAGCGCGGACTAAAGTGTCACCTGAGTTAGTATGGCAGGGTGTTGGAACCAGGTTTCTACACCCTACGGATGGGGTCGTGAACTGATCTATTTACTCGTGCTACTCTGCACAGCTGTCTAGCCCTCACATAACTATGGATGAGGCACTTCCTAGATTCCTTACTATTATTATGTTTATTATAGATCTGATCTAATTCTTAAGGTCTTTAATCAAGCATTCAATAGTTATAACCAGCGCGCGCAACCACAAATCTTAATGTCATGCATAAAACCATAACATAAGAATAAACATATAGATCTGCGACCATATTCATAATAACTTATAAACACTTATCTTTATTGATCTTATGTTCAGTACAATCCATTTCCATCCTATGCACTCAATTGTAGGGGTCTGTGAACACAGTTGCAAACTCTACCAGGCCTCTGCGCACATAGCTACAAAGCCTACTATTACTACTACCAAACCTGACTCGGACTTACAGACTTAGAGTGAACAACCCATTACCTCAAGATCTGATCAAGAATTACCAAAAACTCCCTTATACCCTTAGAGCCTCGCTCTATTTCTACATTCTCATGGTCCATAGACCATGGGCAGGCTGACTCTCTTTCTATTATTTTACATTATTTTTGGGTGGACAACCCTGTGACTTGACCCATTATAATTCGTGCTCTGTGCACTTCTCATAAATTTTAGAATATCAGTACCCAAAATTGTGGGCTTCAAGCCCCAAAGCTGTTACGTGGGGGATCTATTTCCCAACAAACCCCCAACACAATCATCATGACTCATCTCGTTTCACTCGTCAATGCGGCGAGACACGCTGCCAAGGCATCATGGTCCACCATCCATGCGAGCGACACACTATGTTCTGTTGTTCCATCCTTGCCTCCTACAAAACTCCTTCAAGCTCCTGCTCCATTACCTCTACTAATTTTCTCAACCGATGATGCTCATTCTTCTCTATTCAGTTAACACAAAGAAACCCCTCATAGGATTTTAGCTCTAGCTGAGGTGCCAAAGGTGGAAATTCTTTGTGCAAAAGCAGCAAGATTCAGATCATTGGTCCAGTATACGCAATGTCTGGTGAAGCTGGTGTTGCATTTTTACAAGAGATATGTTGTTGTCCACGAAATCCCAATCTTCAAGGTGTATCAAAGATGAATTCTTAATTGAAATTCCATCATTTGCCTCAAGATTCACCATCTTTCCTTTATCTATCATGGATTGCCTACTAGCTCGTGGTTTAAGCAGTGACATCTAGACCAGTCTTGTTACTTGTCTAAGAATTTCGGGTACATCCCCTACCGTCGGTGCTAAGCTCGGCGAGGAGTCTGTGGCCGTTGACATCACACTATCCAGAAGGTCTTGCATCTCTTTTGGAAATAATAAAACCCCTGGGCTTACTCCCTGATCATCGAAGTTCAATGGTTCCATACCTATTGGAAGGAACAATAACTTAATTCTCCAGATACCATAGATTTTTCGGCGGATGCCCTACTACGATTTATAGGCCTGTGGAAATTCAAATTTAGTCGTTCCCTCCTTTTCTGGCTCATTAATGTTAGGACTATGGTAGATCATTTTGAATCTCACTCGTATGGCGTATCTTAATTTCCTGCCACCCACTCCTTTTTGTCATAACTTAGACATCTTGTCATGAACAGTGACAACAACAGTCACCTTCCATCCTCCCCATGCGGTAGTGCAGCCCCTTGTACGCGGATGCGTTGTATGCTTCATACTAATTTTGTGCACCATGTCCGAGCCACGCAACTCCCCTACAGACTCCTTTATAGTCCTCCGCCCTCTTCTGCCTGCTTGGAGTGCTGAGACTAGGCCTCCTACAGATAGTAAGGTCGTCATACCCCTGGTGTAGGATTTCAAATTTCCTGCTAGCCCAGGCTATGGGCATATTTTGAGTACCTTTGTATTTGGTAGCCCATCGCACTCTGCTATATATGTTATGCTTCCCCATTGGTGCGGTCACAACCATCATAGTAGGTTCGCAACTAATTCTAGTATAGTAGTAGGGCCAGCTAAGTCTGGTCCCCTTATTCTTAGATTCGTGGGGCCCACTTGTTTGATTCCGGTTTTCAGTTTGCTAATTTCTTAGTCTAACATCATGCTTTTCCTCCTCAGCTGTGCCCATTCTTCATCAAGTTTGTGAAGTTTCAAGCCCCCGTGGGCGAATGGCTTCCTGTAACTACCAAATTCCTTTACCCAAGTCCTCACGTCCAGTCTAAACTGTTGGGGTGGTGATCTGAGAAATTTTCTCCATCTTCCTAGTTTCATTGTGTCTGATCACTGATAGGGTCATCTTCGCATACCCCATTTGTTTATGGTCCTATAGGCCCATCGAACCCCTGGTACACGTAGATTCCAATTGGTTTTTTTTATTTGATGAACTTTATTTAGGATCCCACATGTTTTTCCGCAAGCTCCATTGCGAATGCCTAGCAGAAGGCATTGCCATTCCTACTGTCATGTTGGGTTCTAATTTTGTGTTCTTAGTTAGGATGGTGATTGCACAACATACGGCTACATCCCTCGTCTTAGGTGGGTGCCCAAACTGCTTCGTCCTTGCTGCCCAGATCGTGTTCGATGCTGGGGACCTCAAACCTGTACAGATAGTCACCTTCTACATTTGTGCCAGTTCAACTGAATCTTATGAGGTGTACTCCACCCTTGTGTAGTTATCGTGCATAATGCCCCTTTTTGCACATTGTGCCGCTTCTGCTTCATGATTGTAGTTCCACAGTGGTCAATGAATTCCTCCCCACTTGTTGCACCATCATCTATTGGTAGTTTCCTTGCTTCGGTTGTCACGCGTCGCAGTGATCTAATCATCATATTACAATTTAGCATTGTTACTTCATGCAATCAATTCTACCATCACTCTATCTCTTCATCTAAATCCAACATGCAAGAACTGTCATGCTCCCATGAGATTCTCCAGTCTGCTGTCAAATTCACCCGATCCTAGTCTTGCATCGTTATCTGCTAGATGCAATCTAGTTCATCGTCACTGTCCTCGTCGCACATAGGTTCAATGTAGCACGCTCCTTCGGCTGGGTCCAGTGGAACTATTACACGAAGCGACTTTTTCTCAAATATCATCTCCCGTCTTTTTAAGTTAATGACCCCATTCATGTCCGTGGCCTAGTCTATTACTAGCAATGCGGGGTATGGATTACTATTATCAATAATTTCTATTACCTCAAAGTCTGTCTACATACTTACGCCTTTAATTTCCACTGTCACCACTTGCAACCTTCCCATGGGTAAGATCTTTTGTTGGTTTGTCGTCCATAATTGAATAGGATACCACTGCAGCACGAGCCTGCCCATGCATTCCCACGTCTATTTTGGTAGCACATTCGCATCTGAACCCAAGTGCAAGATGACCTGATCCATCTCATACTCACCAATTTTTGATGTCAATCGCATTTCACGCTCGATGCGCAAATCATATTTTCCTAGTTTCCGGACCACGCACAGTTCAGTTGACCCTTTGCACCTAGTGATTAGCTATTGTAATACCTTAAGGACCTTATTGTCGTGGAGCAGTTTCATACATGTCTCTAAAAAGGTAGTAAGCATAGAAGGATCCAATCCTAGCTTAAGATGATCCTTGCTAGCTGAGGTAGAGGCCTCAATGAAGCTCTTGTTAGCTTTCTTAAACATTTCCTTCCCACATTCTAACTTAGACTTAGGTTCTTTTGTAAGAGCCTTATGAACCCACGAATCTTCTTCGGGCTGCTTCCTCTTATCTTCCCTTGTAGTCACACCACTTCTGAGTACCATGTTTACATTGGGGTCTTCTTCGTAAGGTTCAGCCCTCATCATTTGGATGTTCTGGGTTGGAGTAGGCAGTAGTACCCCTTTCTCGAACATATGAGTGATTACCGTAGGATAGTGTACCATCTTGTGATCAAACTGCTCATAGTAGGGACAAAATATTCTGGTTGGGTTCATACAGTCACACATGTAGTGCCTAGGTCCTCCACAATTGTAGCAGATTAACTATCCATGGCCTCATATGGGTCCCATTCCTCCTCGTCCCTGTCCTCATCCCTAGAACCCACTGCACACTATTGCGGTAGCTAGATCCTAACCTCACGCCTTAGTCTGCATCCTATAGGTAGGTGTTCGATCCATCAACAATTCATAAATTCGACAATTTCATTCATCATGGGCCACCGATCCACAAAAATTGCGAAATAGTGGCTAGAGGGTCTGTGTAAACTTCTACAATAGATAACAGTTGTCTTTTGTTTGCTTTCCTCCCACCTAATAGATCGCACACTAGAGCATTTCCACCTCACTTGGTCCTGCTTGCACCTCTAGTCTCAATGGCATTGGCCCCCCTTTCCAAATAGTTCGCGAATACTGGACAATGATCCTTTTCGTGGCCCTAGCTTCTACATTTTATGCAACACACTTCTTCTCGTGCTTTTAGCCAGGGTGCCCTATCCTATTTTAAACTCTGCATCTCCAAGCATAGGAATCCCAACCTAGGATCCTGTATCAGAGTTTCATGCAACCTCATCACCATTTCCAATGCTTCTACTTGGGTTTAAAGCTTCTATTGTGATAACATCATCCTCAGATGTGGTGTCAAAGATGCCACAAACCATGCGTGTTGTTGCACATCTGTTAGCATCATGTTAGCCTCACGGATTGTACTCCTCAGTCTCTGATCCAGATCCCAAGGGGTTTTAGCTGGAAGCATCGTGATCTCCTTGAACCTGATGATTGACTATGTCTCTGATTTCGGCTGGCTAAATTCCTTGTTTAATGTGATCTGTATTTCCGCGATTCTGGCGTTCAGATGATCATTCGAGTGCTTGATATACCAAGTCAGCGTGCGATCTTGCAGCGCACTTACCAAGGTGGCCTTTTTAATTTTATCATCCGTAATTTTGTGGGCTTCCCATACTTCTCTTATTATGAACCAAAACTGATTTGGGTCTTCGCTCCCTACTCCTCTGATTACAGGAAACTTGATCGTGCTCACCATGCTAAAGTGTTGGTTTGGTGGAGGTGGTGTGGGCGAAGATGGGGGTGAAGGAGGTGACGTGAGTGGTGGTGTTAGTGGAGATGATAGCTATGGAGTGCGTTGCCTTATCAAATTGAGCACACTCATTCGAGAAGCCCAAGTGTGCTCTTCCTCATCCTCTCACGAAGGCGAAATTAATAGACTATTTCCTAACCCTTTGACACCTTTGTAGGCCCTCTCGCTCTGCATCGTTCCCCTCATTAATGGATTCACATCACTTGCTTTTCACATAACAACACCTTAATCCAGGTATTCAAGGATTTGATGTACCTACCTATCGGTCCCTTAAGAAAATGCCACTCGACCTCGCTGTAGCTCACAATTGCATTTATCGTGAACTCAGTGATAAACCCTCCTATTATTCGATCCAGCTAATGATCTACTACTCACACGATTTTATCTTCAAATGCCTCGAGCCTGCACACCAACTCTGGAGTCCACAATAACGATTCATTGAGTTTGAACCTTTCTTGACTATCAGTTAGCCTCGCAATCCACTCATACAGTTCTAAGAAGGACGTGAAGAAGATCTCGTGGATTTCCATGTATATGTAGCGATCCAATCACCTCTTCTCAAATATCTATGGAGTTTGTTTTCCTGTACCATGAACTCGTGAAGCTTTTGATCCAACCAATCTTCAATCTCTTTCTTCATAGGGCTCCAGTGTTCCGACATCATACATCCTTTAGGCAGATCTTGATCCTGGCAACAGAACCATTTGTTGGATTATTGGGGTCTGACCCAAATTGTTAAGTGTTTTAGCGAAGCAAATCCCGCACTACCAGCCCTTTCGGCAACAACTCGCAGAGTGCGGACTGAATTCTGACCCGAGGTAGTATGGGAGGGTGCTAGAACCAGATTTCCACACCCTAGGGATGTCTTGATGAGGTCTAGACAGGTCGCGAACTGATCTACGCACTCGTGCTACTTTGCATAGTTGTTTGGCCCTCATGTAGCTCTACGACGAGGCACTTCCTAGATTCCTTATTATTATTACGTTTATTATAGATCTGATCTAATTATTAAGGTCTTTAATCAAGCATTCAACAATTATAACCAGCGCGTGCAACCATAAATCTTAAAGTCATGAATAAAACTAGAACATAAGAATAAACATATAGATTAGTGACCACATGCACAATAAATCAAAAACACTTATCTTTATTGATCTTCTGTTCAGTACAATCCATTTCCACCATGTGCACTCAGTTGCAGGGGTCTGCACACATAGTTGCGGAATCTACCAGGCCTTTGCTCACATAGCTGCAGAGCCTACTCTTACTACTACCAAACCTGACTAGGACTTACAAACTTAGAGCGAAAAACCCATTACCTTCAAATTTGATTAAGAATTACCAAAAACTCCCTTCTACCCTTAGAGCCTCACTCTATTTATACATTCTCATGGTCCACAGACCAAGGCGAGCCGACTCGCTTTATATTATTTTACATTATTTTTAGGCGGACAACCCTTTGACTTGACCCATTACAATTCGCGCTCTGCGCGCTTCACAGAACTTTTACAATATCAATACCCAAAATTGTGGGATTTAAGCCCCAAAGCCATTACACGGGGTATCTGCTACCCTACAGGAATCTAGCTAGAAATCTATCTACTTCAAGCTTTGTTAGCTGTGCGAGCCTCTCCTCCAGGGCTCCATGATCTTCCATTCCTGTGAATGCCACTATGCACAAACTAGGTACAATATACTCCATCAGCATCATAGCATCGACACCATAAACCAGTCTAAACGATGTTTGTCTAGTCAACTTCTTGCAAGTCATTCTATAAGCCCATAGCACCATGGGCATGTGAACATCCCATTTGTTTCTTTGAGAGTTGCAAACCTTTGTGAGTAAGCTCTCCAATATTTTATTAAATGCTTCCACCATCTCATTAGCCTACGAATGATATGGCATGCTCTTCTGATGGTAGACCTGAAATTCCTATGACATTGCACTAATCGACTCATTAAGAAAGTGTGTACTATGATTGTTCATTAAAATTGTTGGATAACCAAACCTTGTCAGCACATACTCAAAGATGAATTTGGTTGTTGTTGCACTTGTACAATCCTTCACAAGCTGTGCCTCCACCCATCTGGTTAAGTACTCAATCGCGGTGATGAAGTACCATGCACCCGTCTTCTTCCTTGGAGGCTGAATTGGTCCTACAAAGTCAATCACCCACTTCTCGAAGCGCTGTAGTGAAATCTATGGATACAGCGATAGTTCAACCCTGTGCGAGGGTCTTCCTGTCCTATGGCATACGTTGCATGCCCTACAATATGCTTTTGAATCATTATGGAAGGTCAACCACCATAACCCAGCATGTAGAATCTTCTGCGCTATTGCTTTTCCTGCATAATGACCTCAAGTGGCTTTACCATGAGCCTTAGCGAGAATGTTGTTTCGTTCAAACTCTAGCACATAACTTCACAATATTTCATCTAATCCCATTTTGTACAAGTTCCCTACATTGACAGAAATGTTTGTTGTCTGCACCACCAATTCCTTCTTCTATTGGCTTGTATATCCTTTCGGAGCCGTACCTGTTGTCAGGTACTGTATAATATCTTCAAAGAGGTTTTCCATGACATGTACTATAAAGAGCTACTCGTTGGGTAGTCCTTCTTCCAAATTCATAGGTTCCTATCCTTTCCCAATGTGTGACAGATGATCTGGTCCAACGTTCAAGTGTCCTGGTTTCACAATAACTTCAAAACCATACTCTTGGAACAACCACAACCACCTACATATCTTCCCCCCCAACACAGGCTTGTTGACTAGGTATTTTAATTTCGATTGGTTTGTATACATCTTAAAATTTCCACCCAACAAATAGTGCCTGGACTTCTGGTGTGTGTACACCATAGCTAGTACTTCATGCTCTATCGTGGAGTAATTTTTCTCAGCTTTAGACAACTTCCTACCTACAAATGCTATAGGGTGACCCAAGTCCCCTTCACTAGCCTATGTTAGTACTTCACCCAGTGCAATACATGATGCATCCACTTGCACATGAAATTCCTTCTTCCAATCTGGGAAGACTAGGATCGATGCAGTGACCATTTTCTCCTTCAGCACATCCAAGCTCTTTTGGCATTCTTCATTCCAGCAAGAGGTAACATCCTTTTTTAACATTTTTCCCATCAGCACAGTGATCTGGGCATCTCTTTTGATGAATTTCCTATAGTATCTTGTATGCCCCAATGTTGCAAACAATTTTTTCACACTCCTTGGCACCTCCAAATTGATTATGACTGTGATCTTTGTAGGGTCTACAATCAAGCCTTGTGTGCATACCACATGGGCCAAAGAGATCCCAAAAGGGACACAAAAAAACTTATCTTTAGATTCAACATGATCTGGTACCCCTGACATGTTTCTAGCATCAAGCACATACTTTCCACATGGCATTTCACCAGTTCGAACACTGTCCAATCGTCAAAGTATACTTCTAGGAATTTATGAATGAAATCCTTGAATGTCATGATGATTACGTGTGAAAAGATTGTTAGTGCATTCTTTAGCCAAAAATTCATCACTGTATAATGGAAGCATCCCAATTCAATCGTGAAGTTTGTCTTACTTCTATTCTCTGGTGCAATCTTGATTTGATGGTACCAATAGAACCCATCAGTGAACGAATATGCTTCCTAGCTACCAACATTATCCAAGACCTCATTAGTGAATGAAGTTGGGAAGGGATCATGCACGCAGACATCATTCAACTTCCTGAGATCTACGCATATACTTATTTATTTCTTCTGCTTCTTTTCCTAAACCACTATTGGGCTTACCCAATCATATTCTTCCACCTGTTCAATAATACCTATCGTGGGCATCTTATCTAACTCTAAGTAGACCCTTTCTTTATACTTCGGATCGAGGCGACCAAGTCTTTTCTTCACAAGTTTTGCATCTATTTTTAGTGTGATCTTCATGATACCCAGATCTCCTATTATCCCTTTTATATACAAGAACTTTGTGAGGAACAAATCCTAATATTTGTGGAGTAACTTGGCGACCTTATCTACTATCACGTCGTCCCAGTAATCCCCAATCTTTGCAAACTTTGGCTCTGCCTCTGTGCCAGTGTTCACCTGCCTGGTTTTGAGTGGCTCAATTATGCTGGGTTCTCTAGATGTGGTCGTGCAAATTTGTAGTGTCCTTCAGTATCTAGAATATTAATCTTCCTCAGGGCTTCAGCTTATTCTTCCAGTGTGACATTGTAGCACTGTAGCATGTGGCTCATCTGAGTGGTCCAATTAGGTTGAAGCAAGTCTAGAGGATCCTATGGTATCCTGAAAATTATCATCTTATCCTCCTACAATGCTTCGTCTGTAGATTCAAATCCATCCTCAAAACTAAACGTCATAAAATATCCCTGGTGCAAAATATCACATTCTTTGATGCCATGGCAGAGTTCTGTCTCCAAGTACCAATTCATTGGTATAACATCCAAGGTATGTCAAAATAGATGGACCAATTCTGGTTGAGGCTTCATTTCTCCCATCATATTTTTCTATTAATTGCACCTTTGGATGACCAAAGCGTACCCTCATCATCCTCCTATATTCGTGCCAATCATTAAAACTATCTTTGTGTGTACCCCACCATCTTGTGGGCATAGCGCGCAGTGCCCAATATGATGCCTGGAAGTGATGCTTCTCTAGTACTTTCCTTTCAAATGCATCCAGAAAGTGATCAACATCAGTTATCCCATCATAGTAAGGCAGATTTCTTACCTCTGATTATATGCAGTGCAACGACTTGGTCATCATATTACAGCGCAGGGTAGATACTTCATGCAGTCGATTCTATGAGTGCTCTAGTTCTTCATCTGAACCTGATGTGTAGGAGCTCTTATGGTCCCATCCAATATGTCTGTTTGTTGTTGGATACACCCAAACCTAATCTCATGGCGTTATCTTGTAAATCTGGTCCAAATCATCATCACTTTCATAATCGTGGACCAGTTTAGTATAGCGTGGTCCTTCTGCAAGGTCCACTGGCACCACTACGTGGAGCGATTCTTCTCAAATATCATCTTTATCTTCTTCAAGTTGATTACCCCATTCATGTTAGTAGCCCAATTGATCCCAAGAAGCACGGGGTAGGGATTGCTCTCATCCACAATCTTTATCACTTCAAAATTGTTAGTGCTCTCGCACCTTCGATATGAAATGTTACCCCCTGCAACCTCCCCATTGGGATGATTTTCTATTGATTCACCATCCTTAACTGAATCGAAGACCACTGTAGCATAGGTCTCCCCATTCTTTCCCATGTCTATTTTGGCAAAAAATTCATATCGGACCCTAGGTCCAAGATAACCTAGTCCATTTTGTACTCTCCTATCCATGCGGTGAGTCTCATCTGACATCCAGTCCTTGACTTATTCTTACCAATATTTTTTACTACGCGCAATTTGTAGGTATAGTTTTCCTTGCCAGCACACCTATTAATTAGTTCCTGTAGTCCCTTCATAGCCTTGCTATGACATAGCAGTTCATGCGGGTCTCCAAGAATGTGGTAATGATGGATGGGTCCATTTCTTCAACCAGTTTCTCCTGACTCCTTGAGGTAGAGGCCTCAGTGAAACTTTTCTTTCCTTCCATAAATGTTTCTTTTGTGTGTTCTAGATCAAACCCAGTCTCCTCTTCTCATGCTTTGTGGACCTGCTCGCCTTCTTCGGGTTGCTTCCCCTTATCCTCACCAGTCGTCACTCCACTCCACAACACAATATTTACCTCAGAGTCTTCCTCGCAAGACTCAGCCCTCATCATCTATAGGTTTTGAGTCGGTTTCTAAGGTTGTGCCCCCTTCTGATGTATTTTGGCTAATAATATTGGGCAATCCTCCATCGCATGGTCAAAATGAGTACAATAGCGGTGTGAGAGCTGTGTCGGATTTGGGAAGTCTCGTGTTTAGTGTCCTGGTCCTCCACAATTGTAACAAATAATTTGCCCTCAACCTCTACTAGGTCCTCCTCCACCTTGGCCTCAGTCGTGCCCTTGATACTCACCTCGTGCTCCTCCAACACCTTGCTCTGGAGGTCACCTTTCTGCCTATACCATGTATATAGGTGTCCTATACATCATTAATTCATAACTTTGGCAATTGTTCTCATCATGACCCATAGATTGACAAAAGTTGTAGAAGAGCTGTTGCGGTGTCTGTACGAATTTCTGCAGCAAATGGAAATTGTTTGTCACATATTTCCCAGCTACCTGACATATATGACACCATAGTGTGGGCTCTATACTTGGCCCTCCTATAGCTTCTAGCCTTAGAGGCATTAGTCCCCCTAATCTAACATAATCTGCGAAAATAGGAGAGTGATCTTTGTCACGCCCCTGGCTTTTTCACTTTAGGCACCACACTTCTTCACGTGCCTTTGGCCAAGTTGTTCTCTCTTTCTTCAGACTTAGCATTTCGAGGCAAAGGTTTTGCAACTGCACATGAATCTATTGAACCCCCAGATTAGCATCCTACATTGGTGTCTCATGCAATCTCATCGTGATTTCCAGAGCTTCCACCTGGGTCCTGGTCTTCTGTTGTGATAGCGCAACCCATAGGTGAGGTAGGAGGGAGGCCACAAACCAATCGTGGTTCTTCCCATAAGTTATATCCACGAATTGTACACTTCAATCTTTGATCCAAATCCTAGGGTGGCTCTCCATGCTTCATCATTATCTCCTTGAATCCCACAATTGATTGCGACTTAGGTCTACTAAATTCCTTATTCAGTGCAGTCTAGATATCGGCCAACATGAACGTCAAATTATCAGTGTAGTACTTAATGCACCAAGTTAGTGTGTGGTCCTGTAAAGCACTAAATAAATTTGTTTTCTTCATCTGATCATCTGTTATACCCTAAGCTTCCCACACAACCTTTGCGATGAACCAAAATTGGCCCAAATCTTCATTTCCTACACCCTTGAACATAGGTAGCTTTATGAAGTTCACCATGTTAAATAATGGTGGAGGTTGCAGTGGTGTGGGTGAGGGGGTAAGTGATGGAGGTGAGTATGGAGGTGGTGTGGATGGATGAGGTGAGGATGGAGGTGATGTAGGTATTCGTGAGAATCCTTGTCTTATCAACTGAACAACGCTCAGAGGAGAATCCTGTGCTACTCCTTCATCATGACTTAGAGGAGGCTCAATCAACAGGCTATATTGAGGGCCTTTTCTTCCTCCGTCCCTAAAATTCCTTCCACTTCGCTTAGCCCTAAACATCAAGGTAACTGCATAACCCTCTTTTCACACAAGAGCATCTTAATCCAAGTATTTATTGATTTCAAATACTTACCTCATGGCCCCTTGAAGAAGTGGATCTCTACTTCGTTGTAACTAACCAAAGTATCGACTATAAACTCTTTCACAAACCCTCCTATGATAGGGTCGAGCCAATGGTTGACAGTGCGCACAATTTTATCTTCAGAGGCTTCCAATTTCCACACTAACTCTGGGGCCCAGACAATTAGACCGTCAAGCCTCCACCTCCCTTGGCCATCTTCCAACTTCACGATCGACTCATATAATTCAACCGAGAAGGAACAAAATATGATTTCATGTAACTTTGTGTGCAAATATTTGTCCAACCACTATTCTTTTGTTAATCATGGATTCCTATTTTCTTGCGCCATGAACTCGTGTATCTTTCTATCCAACCAGTATTCAATCTCCTTGTTAGTTGGATTCCAATGATGTGACAACATACATCTCATTATGCAGATCCCAGTCTTGAAAATGGAACCATTTGTTGGCTTGATGGGACTTGATCCAGGTTCAACATTAAGTAGCCAAGAAAATCCCTACACTATTTGCCCTTTCAGCATCAATCCACAGAGTGCAGACTGAAGTCTCACCTGAAGAAGTATGGGGGAATGCAGGAACCAAGTTTTCTCACCCTATTATGGTTGTGATGTCAGTTATTTTCCCTAACCTTCCTTCGTGCAGATCTATAAGCCCTTTAGGGCTTCTCAAAGTACTTCTCTTATTTGTCCTCAATGCCTCCATGAAAGTCTCTACTCATCCTTCATAGGCCCTAAATAGATAGATCAGGCACTTATGCACCCTTGTAATTACTCTTACTTCTGTATCTACCCAAATTCGCTTAAGTATTGGTTACTTTAACATGCATTATGGTTACCTTCATGTAAACAAATAATCCTACTTGCATTATATGACAAAGTAAAATACATAGATTCTCACATTAATATAGCGTTACTTCATACTCCATTATTCAACATAACATAATTGCGACATTCATAATAGAAGTAAAATAATGCATACACAGATAATTGTAGAATATTCCTCTTTAAATAATCCATATTTCCAGTACAGACTCTAGTTGCACTGTGCATACAACTGCAGGGGTCCACAAACTCAGTTGCAGACTTCTATCATAGGCCTTTGTGCACTCAGCTACAAAGCCATTTCCTATGTTAAGACTCTTCACTCTTAGCTCTCACTGACTCGTACATAAAACATAGCACCAAAACTATTCTACTCCCAGCTTTCCTTATACTCATCTAAGACTCCCTTTTTATACAATCCCATGGTCTGTGGAGCATGGGTAGATCACTAAAGCCAAAATGACTTATACAAAAGAAGGGTGGAAAACCCGTAGTAACATTTTACATCTTCATTCTCTGCGGTCACAAAATGTAGAGACTTCACATTAAAACTTGGACCTTTAGCCCCAAAACTTGGGATTTTAACCCCAAAATTGACCCGAGGGGACTCGTTCCCAACAGAGATACTAGGGTTTTGATATGATTAAAACACAAGAATTTTAATGAAACCTCAAAACACCAAAAGAAATGATTGTAGGAGGAAGAATAATTCTCTATGCATCTCTCACTCACTTGCTAGAGGTTGAAGACAACATTGCTAGAGTCTTGGAGGTGATTTGGTGAAGTCTGGAAGTGTTTCTAGCTTTCTTGGATAAGTGAGTAGTGCCGAATGGAAGTAAGCCCTTTCTTTGGCAAGTGCGTAGCACCTGAAGGAAGTGTGCAGCACGAGAAGGAAGTGCGTAGCTCTTGAAGGAAGTGCATAGCGCCAGAAGAAAGTGCACAATACCATCTTCAAACCAACATTTGAGTACCTTCCTCAAGTCCAAATGGAGCCCATGATAACTTGCTGGAAATACATCTCTCATTGCTAGACAGTGGACCTATCAAGCACTGAAAATGATCAATTATAGCCCCTAAAAAATCAGTTTTTCCAAGACTGGTCAAAAAGTGCAGAATGAGGTTGCAAAAAATGAAGTGCGCTTTTGCAGGAAACTTGTGGAGGTATTCCTCAACTCCAAATTGAGCTCATGATAGCTCATTGGAAGTATATTTCTATCTAGTTATCATTTTATTCATAAAACAAGTCATTTGGACACTCCAACTAGGATAAAAAGTGATTTTCCCAAGGTCACTCTAGAAGTGCACCAACTCTCTAGTAGCAATTGTATTTTTTTCTTCAAAACAATAACACTCATGTAAAACAAGAAGGAGGTTTTTCATCCTTGGACTAGTATAGACAAAATCATCTCTCTCTTTTGTAAAATTCATCTCTATTTGGTTGGAAACATACTTTGAAGCAAAATTGGTTGTATGTGTGGCAAATGATTTGTCCCTTGGAATGACTTCTTGAAAAAGGATGGAGACATGATGTTTATGAGTTCTAATGGGCTCATACTTGCTAAAATGAACTTCCTTAGGCCTCCTCTACTCAGATGTCTTTGAATCCATATCCAACCCTAGCTTAGTGGGAGAGGAAATTAGGGTTTAGTGCTTGTGGAAAATGATGATTTTGACACCCTTGGGAAAAGACAACTCCCTTTGGCATTCACTTAACTTTTTGAAACATTACCCATTCAGTTGAATATTTCCTTGGACTAATTAATCTTTTGATGGTCTTTGAGAAGTCTTTCAATTTGTCTTTCCTTTAATGAAGTTGGCATATAGATATTTAGTTGGGAGCTTAGAAACAATACTTATTACCTATAGTGAACATAACATTACATGATGAAATAAGAATTTCTATTTACAAATTATCTTCACATGGTGAAGAGAAGTTATTTGATCACCCTTTACTTATGGTATTATGCAATGAAATGGAGTTTTGTTGGAACCTTGGAAACCCTAATGACCTAATGAAACCTTGAAAAACCCTAAAAGACCTAATGAGACCTTAAAGGACTAAATTTCAAGATTACATTGCTGATGTGGTGGCATGATGTAATTAACTTTATGGACAATGGATACTCAGCAATGTTGAAACGAGCCAGCAAGGGGTAAATTTCTAAAAGAAGCAAAGGAAACCCTAATTCCACCTTCAGTGACAAAATTTTTGCATAACTACCTAGTGGAATGACAAAAATTTTAAAATGGGAACTAATATGATATGAAAAGAGGATTTTTTATCACTAATGGTAGTATGCAAATACTGACTCTAACAGAATTTTCAAATCACTTCATGTCTAGAACATATCGTGATCATCAGATTGCAAGTTACAAAAGTACATAGTAAAGAAACACACTTTACCTAACTCTGCACTAGACCAAGTTATACTTAACTATTTCCTATGTTTAGGAATATCCTAACATTCCAAGATTGTCAAGGCCTGATAATTCAATTTGGAAGTCATGCCAATATGGCAAGAAGACTAGGACTCATTTCAAGACAAAAGAGTTCTCTTCATCTAGACCACCGGAGCTAATTCACATAGATATTTGCGGCCCAACTAGAGAAAATATCCCAAGAGGATAAAGGTGTTTTATGTTGCTTATTGATGATTTTACCAGGGCCACTTGGATCGTGTGCTTAAAGGAAAAATCAGAAGCATTTAAACAATTTAAATAATTTAAATCAAGTAGAAAATGAGAAATATCTTAAGCTCAAATGCTTAAGATCAGACAGAGGAGGAGAATACAATTCAAGAGAATTTGAAGAATTTTGTGAAGATCATGGCATAAGGAGGCAGTATTCTATGGCTAGAACTCCACAACAAAATGGAGTAGTTGAGAGAAAGAATAGGGAAATATAGGAAATGGCCAGAGGTATGATGGATGAAGCAGATGTACTACACATTTTCTGGGGAAAAGCAACACAAGCAGTAGTATACCTATCAAACATAACAAAAATCAGGCCTAACAGTGATAAAACTCTCTATGGGTTGTGGAAGGGGAGACTTGCATCAGATAAACACTACAAAGTGTTTGGGAGAAAATGCTTTATCGAAAGGAATGATAAAAATCTCAGAAATTTTGATTCAAGCGTTGATGAGGGAATATTACTCGGGTACTCTACTCGAAGTAAATGATACAAGTGCTACAAAAAATTAAAAAATAGGGTTGAGGATTGCATTGATGTAGTTGTAGATGAAATAGCTTCACAAATTGAGTCCTCCAAAGGAAACATGAACTTAGATGGAGAAGAGAGTTCATATATTAGGCCCTTAGATCAAGTTGAAACAAATTTAGATAACGAAGTTGTGGAAACCAATAGATCTCCAAGGCCCAAACCACCTTCCAGGTAGGTACAGAAAGAACACCCTGATAGTTAAATTCAAAGAGACCAAAGATGGTGTTCATACCAGGGAGAAATCTGTTGGCAGTTAATTGTGAAAATCTTTCTCTGTTATCTTAGATTGTGCTTAAAAATCTTAGCCATGCAAGTGAGGACAAGTTTTGGGTGAGAGATATGAATGAAAAACTTGACAAAAATAAAAATATTAGCACTTGGGAGCTTGTTCAAAGACCTAAAGAAAAAAATGTCATAAGTACAAATAAGATCTTCAAAACTAAGCTAAATGAACAAGGTCAAGTAATTAGGAACGATTCTCAATTAGTTTTCAAAGGGTATGCCCAGATAGAAGGACTAGATTTCGAGGAAACCTATGCCCCAGTAGCAAGACTAGAAGCTATTACAATGTTTCTTGCCTTTTCTAGTCATAAATATATCAAGGTATATCAAATGGATGTGAAGTATTCCTTTCTTAATGGATATATGGAAAAAGAGCTTTATATTGAGAAAGGAGAATGATTCATGCTCATCGAAGATAAAGAGTTTGTGTGCAAACTAAAAAATTCGTTATATGAACTCAAACAAACTCTGAGAGTTTGATATGCAAGATTGGATCGATAAATTCAACAACAAGGATTCAAGAAAGGTATTGTATACAACAACCTATACATAAAGGCTAAAGATGATCATATACTAATTATAGTAATGTATGTGGATGATATAATCTTTGGTAGTGATGTGGAATGATTAGGACAACAATTAAAAAACTATATGTAAATAGAGTTCGTGATGTCCATGATTATAGAATTGTCCTTCTTCTTAGGAATGTAAAGTTCTCAATCAAAAAATGGGATATTTATCTCCCAATCCAAGTATCTATGAGAAACTATGAAGAAGTTTTGGCTGAAATATTGCAACCCAGTTAACACTCTTATGGTTGTAGGATGCAAATTGTGTAAAGAAGATGAAACACCACTGGTAAATCAGAATGAGCACAAATCAATGATAGGTAGCTTGTTGTATCTCACAGCTTCGAGACTAGATATAATGCAAGAAGTGGGTCTTGTTTCCATATTTCAGGCTTTTCCTCATGAAAGTCATGTCATTGTTGTAAAAATAATTTTCAAATATCTTCAGGGAACGACTGATTATGGACTATGGTATGCTAAAAGTAGAGAGTTTAAGTTGAATGCCTATACTGATGTTGATTTGGCAGGAAGTATTGGTGATAGAAAGAGCACCTCATGTGCAACATTCCTTCCTGGAGACTGCTTAGTGTCTTGGGTCA
The DNA here is from genome assembly GCA_000404065.3 of Pinus taeda. NCBI lineage: Eukaryota > Viridiplantae > Streptophyta > Pinopsida > Pinales > Pinaceae > Pinus > Pinus taeda. The sequence continues at coordinate 52,360 of APFE031381872.1, read as the reverse complement.
AGAAGAAACAAGCCTCCAATTCTTTATCAACTATAAAAGCAAAGTATTTACAACTACCACTTGCTCCTCACAAATTCGATGGATGAACCAAAACTTGAAGGACAATAAGGTAGAGTTCACTGATCCTATTCCAATCATGTGTGATAATACTAGTGCTATCAGTGTCTCTAAGAATTCTTTAATGCATTCAAAGAGTAAACACATCCCTATCAAGTTCCATTTGTTAAGAGAGCAAGTTGTAGCCAATGTTGTTAGACTTGAGTATATGGCCACTAAAGACCATCTTGTGAATATCTTTACTAAGCCACTAGAAAGAGAAGCCTTTGAATATCACAAGAAATAGAGAGGAGTTATCACTCATCCCCCTAAATGTGTTATGCTCTTGACCTGCGATAAATTCTAAAATACCAAATATGCGAAGAAATGCAACCCAAAACATAGAACAAAATGAGAAAAACAATAAGTATTTTATTATTCAAAGATGAAGGCAATGTTCAATTTCCTCTTCGAGCGGGAAACCTCCAGCAAAGCAAAGCTCCATTAAAAAATAAGACTCGATATTTCTCAATGGGGAGTCTCTATCGTTTATATAGGATTCATACAGGCAATACCATGGGCTAGTACCATGGTTCTCTAAATACCATCTATCTAATACAATGGCCCGTTTGCAACTAACTGTGGTCCCTTTCTTAAATGTGGGTCAACCACTTACAATTATTAATATGGGATTTATTGACTCTCTAACTAAATATAACTATGACTTGACCCTATTACATAAATAAAGGGGTTAGGGTTGGACCCTAACATGCCCTCCCACATCAAAAGTAGCCTTGTCCTTAAGGCTAAAGCTACAGAAACTACTGAAGAATAGTGGTTGGTTCCCAAGTTGCATCTTCTTGAGAGGTGTCTTTCCACTTGACGAGGACTTCCTTGATCTTGTGGCCAATCAGATGTCATTCTCACGTATTGAGGACCTGTTTAGGTTGGAGCCAGAGTGAACCTTCTTCATCCAATTCAGGTAGACTAGTTTGAATTCTGCAATTGTTCCCCACCACTTCCTTGAGGCATGATACATGGAAGATTGGATGGTATTTTGAAGTTGGTTGCAAGGTTAGATTGTAGGCTATTGCTCCAATGCACAGAAGTATTTGATAAGGTCTGCAGAATTTTGGAGCTAATTTTTGGCAGCCCTTTTCTTTGATCGATGTTTTCTTATATGGTTGCAGCCACAGGAATACCTGATCTCATTCTTGAAATGTGCACTCTGAACGATGTTGGTTTGCATGTTGCTTCATTCAATTTTGAGCCTAATGGAGATTATCTTTGAGACGAACTATCATGGCTGCATAGTTTTGTAGGATTTGATCCACTTCTTGCACCTTAGAGCATCCAGTGATATAAGAAATAGGTGAAGGTGGGAGTTGGCCATACACTGCTTCATATGGAGTCATATTGGTGGCTACATGATAGTTAGTATTATACCACCTATTGTAGCCTATATTGGTTGCATGGTAGTTAGTATTATACTACCTGTTGTAGCCTATATTGGGTTTAAGCTTATTATTATATATATATATATATATATATATATATATATATATATATGATATGGAAAGCGCTGATTGCAATGAGTGATGGGGGTTTCGGACCTGGTAGGTTTATATGCTATATTTTATAACCCAACGCGTCCATCTTATTGTGGGTTGTAAAGGTTTTTATTGATATGTCAAAAGTCCTTCATATATATTTGTTTATGCAGTTTTATATGTATTGCTATTATAAAGGATTATAATAGAAAGGTCAGACTCAAAGCGTATATATTATATTTAAAAGCCCCAACGAGTCCACAAGGCATATGAAGGGAGGATTTAAAATTACAAGTTGGATTTCGTGCAGAGTTAAAATCGTAAGGTGTTTTCAGTGGAGGTCACCTGATCCCACTTATTATTCGACACGTAGCAGCCGAGTGGGGAGAGAAAACCGCCCGTTTCAGGCGGGTATTCTTTGGGATTATGTTGCACCCGAAACCTTTGTAGACCGTCTAATCTACTAAGCACAGATCTATAGTGGGGATTGGGAAACGTATGCCTCGATGATTGTGCAGAGCCTGTATTAGAAGCGAAAAAAGCATGTTTTATGGAATACTTCTATTATAAAAGGTATATAATAGAAATAACAAAAATATGAAGGATTTATGCATATGAGGCTTAATGGTGCATAAATTTAAGTTTTGTAGTGATATATCATTTGAAAGGGCCAATTGTGATTTGCAGTGGAAGTCAATGGAATGCAGTATGGGCGGTTTTGACAAATTTATAAAGCAAGGTTAACTCTTTTGAGTTTTGTATTAATCAAGGTTTGCATTAATTTCGTTGTGTAAAGTGGAAAATCAGGGTTAGAGCCAAAGCTGAAGAGGAAGACAACCTGGTATGTTTCTTTGCATTTTGGCCAATCATAATGCCCATGTAAGCCCAAGATTACACAAACTAAATGTATTTCATTACGGCTAAAATGAATTAAGCATCATTAGGGAATTTACAGAAGAATTCGGCATCAGATCAACAAAGCAAGCAAACAATTATCATCCCCTTCTGAATCCAGTTATGTTCTTGTTAATTCAAGTTCTTTGAGGTGTCTTTTACCCTCTGTAAAATTCTGTAATAGTTTTACTTCATATAGTTAGAAAAACAGTTAGATAATTTAGGTAGCTTCAGAAATCAACAATTGTTCCACAATGTATAAAAAGAGGAAAATTTACTAAGAAAGGGTTGGAATTTTGGAGACCCAGAGACTAGGCCACTGTATTCCTAATATCATCATTGATTAATGAAAGAATCAAAAGTTTCCATTTGTTTTTGCATATAATTTTGTAATCTTCTCTGTCATGTGTCATGCTATGTTTTCTTATTTTCAAGTATAGTAATGAAGCTGCAGACCTTTATTTGCTTATGTAGATAAAGTTAAACTTTCTTAAAAGAGTGCTCCTATACGTGAAGTCCTCACTTCCTTTCTAAGTTATAGATAATAGTTTCTGTGAAAGACCAACATATTTTCCATGATTTAGTTCTCATCATCATAGTTCCTCTAAGTTACAGATAGTAGTTTCTATGAAAGATCAACATATTATCTTTAACTTCTCCTTCAAACTTTCTTCATTCATCATTTATATCTAGCAACAAATGGCATTCTGAGATGTTCTGGTCATCCATGTATTAAGAGTTAAAGACCAAGTTTTCAAGTCCTTCATTTGAGAACACAACAAACAATAAGTTACAGTAAAGAATATTTATTAATGTCGTAAACACAATTTCCCCACAGCCAGAAAATTGGTTTCTTGAGGAACAACATTAATTGGCACCACTGCTGGGGAGAGAAGACAAGAATATTTCTCCCTGGGTTTCAATATTTTCCTCTAGTTGCTCAGTGAGGAGGAAATATTTGGCTGTTTTGAACCAAAGCAATAACTTTGGCTTCAAGAAGGCCCCATACAAGATCAAACACTTCACAAAAGAAAGTTCAAGCTCTTTCAGTTCCTGAAAGGCTATTTTCTAGGAGGGTTAGGAAGTCTAAGATCTCAACTATACCAATTCCTACATTGTCTGCATCAAGCAGCCACTTATCTGAACATTCATCTAAGAGAGGGTCATCTTTTTCATCATCTTCATTTCAGGAACCTAGTTGTCAAGACCAATCTTTTGAGTCTATTACTTTTAATTTACTTGTTGTAATTATTCAACCTCAACAAATAACCACATTACCTCCTATGCACATTCCATTACCTCTCAATCAAGTTCCACATCTGTTGGTAATAAAAGTTCAGTAAACATGGAAACACTTGCATTCTTAGTGAATAGGTATGCACCTCTTCAACTACCACAACCGTTCAATCAAATGCCATAGGATTACCTCAAAAATCTTCCTTGTTTTTCAAGAGAAGATGAACAAACAACAAAGAATCATGTAGTAGTATTTTGTGATTTTGCGGAAAGCCTCAATGTTGAACATTTAAATGTTGTTCTAAGACTTTTTGTTCAGTCCCTGGATGAAGAAGCAAGGAAATGGTTCAAAGGAATTCCCAATAATACCATTCCTTCTTGGGAAGATATGGAATGTGTGTTTATGCAGAGATGGGGAGAAAAAGATACCATGGATAAAGAATAAGTCTGACGAAACTATGGCCAAATTTGTTAGAAGATTTAACAACTTGTACAATAGTCTCCCAGCAAATATTAAGCCTTCGCCTGCTGGTGCAAAAATAGCTTTTGCAGGGGCTTTTGAATCAAATTTTGGATTCACATTAAGGGAAATAAGAGCTCCAACCCTTAATCAAATCCAATTAGATGCTTTGGAGATAGAAGCAAATCTGGTGGCTGCAGGAAAAGCACTAGAAACACAGTCTACCAAAGACAAAGGTAAGGCAAAGATAGAATCCTCTCAAAGTCAAGCATTGGAGGATATGTTTAAAGCTTTGTCAAATAAGTTAAATAGGTTAGAGTTAGAAAATAAGAACTCTCAGAGACAAACACATTATAATAAGAACTTTAATCCCCAATACAGAAGACAACCTTTGCAAATCTTGCAAAGGGAAAGAAAAGATCAAGATCAAATTCAAGCACCATTATATATGGAGGCAGGTCCTGTTGAAAAACAAGAGCATCCTGAAGATCAAATTTTTACATTATATGCAGTGGATGAAAATGAACTTGGTATCAAAGAAGAAGAGTATGAATATGATGAGACATATGCCATTCGTGATAAAATTGATGAATATTGTAAGCAATTCTCTAATTTTATGCAGGTTGAACTACATAAGAAATACAATTTAAGATCGAGGAAGAGGTCAATAAATCAAGAAAATGAAAGTGAGTAGCAAGTTTCAACTTCCTCACCAAAGCCAACTCCACAAGAATCTCAGTCTACAAAACAAGTGAATAAAGGAAAGCAGCAACATAATGCAAATGGCAAGACACAGATACTTCAAGGTGAGTCTTCTCAGGATCAAACTGAAATAAAATTCTTTGTAGAAACTTGTTTCAATTCCTCAAGTAATTCCAGCCATGAAGAATGGTGAAGATGAGAACAAAAGAACTACTAAATAGGGTCACTTGTTTAGTCTTACTAAGGAGTTGGAAAAGGTAAGAATACAAGTTCCCCTTACAGAATTGACAAAAACACCTACTTATTAAAAGGAGATTGTTGAGTTTGTTAATGTGAAAGAAAATAAGATTATAAATGATACTGTAAATCTGTAAGAAGACAAACTAGTAGTGGTTTTTGGTCCACATGTAGAGGTAGTGATCCTTCAATACCTCATTTTTATATTTCACTACTGGTTCATGATTTCCTCTTACATAATTGTATTTTGATTCAGGAGCTTCACACAATCTTATGCCTTTGTCAATAATGAAGCAACTAAATCTACAAGTTACCAAACCCTATAGGGACTTGTGTTCTTTTCATTCAAGCAAAGTCAGGTGTCTAGGGGTTATTAAGGATCCGGCATTGTCACTAGCCCAAATTCTAGCTAGAAGCTTGGTCATGGATGTTATGGTAGCAAATATTCCTGCTAGATTTGGAATGCTTGTATCTAGGTCCTGGGGAGCTAAATTAAGAGGTGTTTTGAAACTAGATTTTAGATATGATGTTATATCGATTTTTGGTGGGGAGGAGAGGAGTTTTTACAGAGAAACTAGGTTTGTAAAAACAATTACAAAAAATGGAGCAAGCAATTCACCTGTATATAATCAGGAGAAGGATGATTTTGCTTGTTTCACACTGTATGATAATGCAAAGCTGGCTGACGATAATCAGAAGCAGCTTGCCTCAACCAATGTAGTTACAGAGCTACAAAGTGAAGGAGTGTGGCTTCTTTGATGGAGCTTATTCCAAGGAAGGAATAGGTGCTAGTTTTCTTCTAATTGCACCTAAATGTAATATGTTCCCTTTTTCTTTCAAAATAGAGTTCGAGGCAACAAACAATGTGGCAGAGTATGAGTCCTTGATTATTGCTCTACAAACAGCTAAATAGATAGGAGGTAAGTCAATTTCTACTTTTAGAGATTCATATTTCATTATCAAGAAAATAAAAAATCATTTCCAAACAAAGAACCCTAGGCTTAGGGTATACAGATATGAGGTATGGGATTTGATTGAAATCTTTTTTGAATTTTTTAACATTCAATTTATTCCAAGAAATGAGAATAGATTAGCAGAATCATTGGCTGTGTCTGCTAATATTTTCAAGCCTCCTATTAATCCAAGGCTATGATATGAGGTAGGGATGAGACATAGACCCTCTGTTCCTGATATTGTTAAAAATTGGTAAGCCTTTGAAGATGATCGGTAGATTGAAGAAGTTTTGAATATAGTTGAGGCGTTTCGGGGCATAGAAATTGATCAGGATAAAGAAGAAACAATAGAGGTTGCAAAAATCAGTGGTTTAAAAGATTCAGTGGTTAATCTGAAGATTTTTAAATTGAAGGATAATAATTTGCTAAAGGAACTTGTTCCTCTTGAAAGGTTTTCTAACCACAATGATGTCACTGTTGACTTAGGGAAGGTTTCACAGGATGAACACATTCAGGATCACAACATTGGAACTCAGGAGAAATTCAGAATGAATTGTTTTTTCAAGATTCACTGGCTAAATGGTTCAAGATTATGCACTCAAATGCTAATCTGGTATCATTGGAAGATTGACTTCACTTGATGGAGATCAATCATGTGTATATGTATGAACTTGTACATAAATAAGCTCAGGTGTTGAGCATTTGGTTTCTAGTTGCAATTCTTCAGTTTAATCATTAGTTGATGAATAAGGTTGACTTTCCCAGTTGGAAACAGGTTTGCAGAGGTGTCAGTTTTCAGATTTCATGGTTTTCATAGTTTTGGACTCCATGCCCAACTAAGGCTACATATCTATGATTCTCAATAATTTGCTATAAAAGCACAAGAATTTTATCACTGCAGAGATCAATGGGTTCACTATACAAAATTTTCACACACTTAAGGTTGGTGAAATAATATATGACTCCATTCCCAATGGATAAGGCATTGATCTGCGGTTATTAGTTCTTCTGCGGCAAAAGCACTATCCCCAGTGGGAGCCAGATGTTGTAGCTTATATTGGGTTTAAGCTTATTATTCATTTTTATCATAATGTGTGATAAAATCATTAAGGGGGTTTAACCTCAATGAAGCCCTTTATATTCTTTACCCCGCAAAGTCTAAAAGTATAAGTATTTTGCTTGTGGTAATTACATATCGAAAATATATGAAAACACATTTGAATATATATATATATATCTATCTATCTATATATATATATATATATATATATATTATATATATATATATAATATATATATATATATATATATATCACAAAGAATAAATATTATCGGATTTACAAAGGAAGCAAGTGTTAAAGTTAAATGCCCAGACCTGAAATATATATACCATGCTTTATAAAGTACGTCAGGCTCATGCACCATAGAACTATGAACGTTGGATACTGCCAATTGCGATATGTGATGGCTAGACCCGAAAACTATATATATATCTATATATATATATATATATATATATATATATATAGAAAGTTCGGTGGTCCATAAAGTGCCTTATGTATATGTGTTTGTTAATTTTGCTGATTGCAATTTCTGATCACGGGCTAGACCCTAAAGCATATATATTATGTTTATAATTGTGCCGGGTCCATCATATCGCATAACATATTAATATCTATCTATATATATATATATATATATATATATGGAATGCACTGATTGTGATGAGCAATGGGGATTTCAGACCCGATAGGTTTATACGCTATATTTTATATAACCAGCGCGTATGTCTTATTGCAGGTTGTAAAGGTTTTTATTGATATATCAAAAGTCCTTCATATATATTTGTTTATGCAGTTTTATATGTATTGTTGTTATAAAGGATTATAATAAAAAGGTCAGACTCGAAGCATATATATATTATATTTAAAAGCCTCGGCAAGTCCCCAAAGTGTACGAAGGCCGGATTTAAAATTACAAATGGGATTCCAGGCGGAGTTAAAATGGTAAGCTGTCTTCAGTGGAGCTCACCTAATTCCACTTATTATTCGACATGTAGTAGCCGGGTGGGGAGAGAAAACCGCCCATTTTGGGTGGGTATTCTCCACGCTTATGCTACACCCAAAATCTTTGTAGACCGTTTGATCTACTAAGCCCGGATCTACGATGGGGATCTATTGCGGGAAAGGTATGCCTCAATAATTGTGTGGAGCCCGTATTTGAAGCGAAAAAGCATGTTTTATGGCATACTTCTATTATAAAAGGTATATAATAGAAATAGCAAAAATATGAAGGATTTATGCATGTGAGGCTTATGGGTGTGTGAAGTTAAGTTTTGTAGTGATATATCATTTGAAAGGGATGATTGTGATTTGTGATGGAAGTCAACGGAATGGTGTAATGGTGGATCTGACAGATTTACAAAGCAAGGTTAACTCTTTTGACTTTCATATTAATCCAAGGTTCGCATGAATTTCATTTTGTAAAGTGGAAAATCAGGGTTAGAGCCAACGCTGAAGAGGAAGACAATCTGGTATGTTTCTTTACATTTTGGCCAATCAAAATGCCAATGTACTCCCAATATTACACAAACTAAACATATTTCATTACGGATAAAATGAATTAAGCATCACTAGGGTATTTATAGAAGAATTTAGCAGCGGATCAACAGAGCAAGCCAACAATTTTCATCCCCTTCTGAATCGAGTTATGTTCTTGTTATTTCATGCTCTTTGAGGTGTCTTTTACCTTGTGTAAAATTTTGTAATAGTTTTTACTTCATATAGCTAGAAAAGCAGTAAGATAATTTGGGCAGTTTCAAAAATCAACAATTGTTCCACAATGTATAAAAAGAGGAAAATTTACTAAGAAAGAGTTGGAATTTTGGAGAATCTGGAGACTAGACGACTGTATTCCTGATATCATCATTGATTAATGAAAGAATTAGAAGTTTCCATGACTTGTTGCATATAATTTTGTAAGCTTCTCTGTCATGTGTCATGCTATGTTTTCTTCTTTTCAAGTATAGTAATGGAGTTGTAGGTCTTTATTTGCTTATGTAGATAAAGTTAAACTTCCTTAAAGGAGTGCTCCTACACTTGAAGTCCTCACTTTCTTTCTAAGTTATAGATAATAGTTTCTGTGAAATACCAACATATTGTCTATGATTCAATTCTCATCATCATAGTTCCTCTAAGTTACAGATAGTAGTTTCTATGAAAGATCAACATATTATCTTTAACTTCTCCTTCAAACTTTCTTCATTCATCATTTATATCTAGCAACAAATGGCATTCTGAGATGTTTTGGTCATACACGTATTAAGAGTTAAAGACCAAGTTTTTAGGTCCTTCATTTGAGAACACAACAAACATAAGTGATAGTAAATAATATTTATTAATGTCTTAAGCACAATTTCCCCACAGCCAGGAAATTGGTTTCCTAAGGAACACAACCACCATTCAGCTAAAGGTAGTCATTGTACCCATTAATGTTGCTTCTCTAGAGTGAAGCACCTTAGGCATGTCTCCAAACATTTGTTGACTTCTTCAGTTTGACCATCAATTTGGGGATGATAGGAAGTACTTAGTTGGAGTTGGGTGCCTTGTAGCTGGAAAATTTCTTGCCAAAAGTTATTGTTGAAAGTTGGATCACGATTAGACAAAATGGAAGTTGGCATGCCATGTACTTTGAATATCTGGTCCATGAAAGCTTGAGCCACCAAAGCGAGGGTAAATGGATGGGGTAGAGCACAAAAATCAGCATATTCAGAAAGTCTGTCCACAACCACCATGATGACTAATTTGCTTCCTAACTTCAGAAGACCAATAATGAAATCCATGGAAACATCCATCTAAACAGAGGTGGATATTGGCAATGGTTGTAATGTTCCTTGTAACTTAACTATTTTTCCTTTGTGGCATTGACACACCTCACATTCAGCTACAAAAGTAAGAATGTCAGTTTCCATGTCTGTCCAAAAGAAAGAACGATGAGTGCGAGAATAAGTCTTCTAAAAGACTACATGGCCTGTAGTGGGAGATGAGTGCATCTCTATCAAAATTCACTTTTTGAGGGTGGATGTTGGTGATATAACTACTCTATCCTTGTAGCGAAGAATCTCATCCTTCCGAGAGTAGCCAACTAAGGAATCAGGATCTTCTCTCAAGTTATTAATGAGTTGGGAGAGAGAGGGGTGTGAAAACCATTCCTTGTAAGCTTCTTCAATCCAATCGAGTATGGGAAGAGAGATTGATAGCAGGGTGCTTTTATCCTCAAATTGGCATGATAAAGCATCTGCTACTACATTGTCATGCCCTTTCTTATAAATCATCTCATAATCATATCCCAACATTCTGGCAAGCCATTTATTTTGCTGGGTTGAGGATAGAAGTTGCTCCAAAAAATATTTCAAGCTTTGATGGTCTGTATGGATTTGGAAATGCTACCCCAATAAATATGGTCACTAGGTATCTACTGCATGTAAGATGGCCATCATCTCCTTCTCATAGGTATATTGTCCTAGATGTTTCCCACTTAGTTTTTGGATGGTGAAAGCCAAGGGTTGACCTTACTACATTAATACAACACCAATATAAGTACTTGAATCATCACATTCAATCACAAAAGATTTGGTGAAGTCGGGTAGTGCCAATACGGGAGTGGAACACATGGCCTGTTTGAGAGCCATAAATGCTTGTTGTGTTGCATCAATCTGGAGGAATGAATTTTTCTTGAGAAGGTTAGTAAGGGGTCTAGCAATGCAACCATAATTGTGGAAAAAATTTCAATAGTAGCTAGTGAGACCCAAGAATCCTCTCAGACTCTTCAAGGTTTTTGGTTGGGGCAAATCTTGCATTGCCTGTATCTTTTTGGGATCCACCGAGACAACTTCACTACCCACAGTGTGGCCCAAATACTAGACTTCTTCCATGCCAAAAGAGCACTTGGACAACTTGACAAAAAATTTGTAATTTCGGAGCAGTTGCAAGAGCAGGTCTACATGTTGAAGATGTTTTTCCCATGTTAGGCTGTAGATGAGAATGTCATCAAAGAAAATGAGGACAAATTTTCGGAGATATGGTTTCAGTAGGTGATTGATGAGACTTTGAAAAGTGGATGGGTAATTACAAAGACCAAATGGCATGACCAAGAATTCATAATGGCCTTCATGAGTTTAGAAACCAATTTTGGGAATGTCTACTTATTTCATGCATATTTGGTGATAGCTAGAGCGAAGATCTAGCTTAGTAAAGAATTAAGCACCATGTAGTTCATCAAGCAAATCATCAATAACTGGAATAGGGAATTTGTCTTTGTTAGTGAGCTTGTTGAGGGCCCTAAAGTCTGGACACATGTGCCATTCCCAATCATTTTTGAGCACCATGACCACTGGTGATGAATAAGGACTGATGCTAGGATGAATAACACGGGCTTCATGGAGTTCCTTGATGATTTTTCAATTTCATTCTTTTGGGTGAGAGGATATTGATATGCATACATTCAGTTGTTGTGCCCTTGCGACCAAAGTGATTCTATGATCATGTTCCCCTCTAGAGGGTGGAAGCTCTGTAGATTTGTCAAGTACCTACTGGTGGCGATTTAAGACTAGTTGCATCTCAGGATGAATATGAAGAGTAGCGAGCTCTATGGCCTGGATGGCATTAAATTGGGTGATAACTCCATGATGGCCATTTTTCAACAACTTTTCCATGTGATGCGAGCCAATGATAGAAGGAGCACTTTCCTAGAGTCCACGAAGGGTATGCATGTGGTCATTCTACTTAAATCTCATATCTAACTCCTAGAAATCCATGGTGATTGGGCCTAGTGTGCAAATCCATTCGGCACCCAAGACAATGTCACAACCACCCATAATAAGAAAGTGTTGATGCCAGAATAACATTTTTTTTTTTCAGGGTATATTTTCAACATTTTTTTAGTAATGACATTAAAAACAAAATATTATGACTCTGAAAAAAATTAAATTTCTAATGATTTTCAAGCATGACATTAACGATAAAATATCACATCTTTGAAAACCCTTAAAATTCCAATGAGTTTTAAGCATGACATTAAATTTAAAATATCAATTCTTTGAAAAACCTTAAAATTCCAACAATTTTCAAGCATGGTGTTAAGAAAAAATATTTATAATTGTTGTCAACCATAAAATTAAAGATAAAATATCACGACTTAGAAAAACATTAAAAATCTTGACAATTTTTAAACCATGGAATTAAAACCAGAGATTATGACCACAAAACAATATTAAATTTCAAAATATTTTAAGCATGACATTATGGAAAAACTTTATGACTAAAAAAAACTTTAAAAATGAACACCTGAATGATAGATTTATTATACCAAGAGTAATTTTTTTAAAATGCTAAATGTATAGTGATTTTGAAATCTTAGCCTGAGACAACTTGATACATTGCGAAAAAAATTAAAAATCAACTATTAAATTTACACATTATGTAGGTGAGCTCAACCCATTGTAATGAAAACTTAAAGACCAACCATGAAATTAACACATTGTGGGGCAGACTCAAT
>APFE031381872.1:0-23463 GCA_000404065.3 Pinus taeda | reverse complement strand
TTTTTATATCTTTTTATGTTTTTTTTTTCGAAGTAAAGGCTAAATCTATTAAAAGAGAGTCAAAATAATATTACAAGTTGCAGCTTCAGGAATGGGTGTCTGAGAGTAGACAACACAGCAAGCCATCCCAAGAATGGGAGGATTATAAGCAAAAGAAAGAAGTCGAATCCTAGTAGGATCATTAGCACAAAGAGGAAAACTAACCGAATCCACATAAGAGCTACAATCTACCATTTTATAAGAAAAAAGGGACCACATTCAAAAATCGCCTGAGCGCCTCGAACCAAAACCAAACATGAGAAAACAGGGAGAAGCGAAGAAACCAGGAAGCATTAGATTTCCATTCCCAGTTCCGGAGGCTCCTCAACCACTAGGTGTGTGTTTCCATTCCAATCCTCCTCAACTGTAGCCATATCGCTAGCATCATTTCCTCTAGGAGGAGTCGACGAGGGGCGAGTGTCACTTGAACATCTAGCAGTGGCCAACGATGCCAAGTTGCCATGTGAGCTACCGCCTGGCTGCTGAGAATCATCAGGGCTTTCGACCTTGTCATGCTTCTTGCCACGCTCATTCAACTTGTCTACAACTGCCATATTCTGCATATCCTCCTAACTTTGCCCTTTGCCAATATTATCCTGAGAAAGCTTGGCAAGAGGGTGAATAGTAACCAGAGGAGGCGCTTCTTCTTCAGAAAGGATAACCAAAATATGGGCAGATATAATGGGCCTGTTAAGGTTGCTTTGGAACCAGAAGCGGGAGGACTAGAACGCGCTATGCGAGAAAGGTCTGGAAGGAATATTGAGAGGAGGCTCTTCTGACTGAGAAACGGGCAGAGAAGAGGGAGCAAGATTTTGGTCAGCGGACTGAGCTCTTTGAGAGCGCCCTCGTCCCCCACAGCTCCCACCAATATGGCTATGTTTTTTGTGCCAAACCATGTTGAGGCTGCAGAGTGATGCTGAAGGAGCACAGGAAACTCCGGTGGGAAATAGAAAAAGGACCAAGTAGGTTCCATAGAAAAAGAGAGACAGGCCTGAAACTGAAGAAAGGGGGACTCAGTTCCAGTGGCGTGAGCCACCAAGAGCAACACACATGAATCACAAACTGAAATGCAGCAGAGAAGAGCTGTAGGGTATGAGTAGAGGCATGAGAATGGGAAGTAAATGTAGGGAAGGAGAGCCGTAAGGACCATAATTGAAACACTGTTTGCCATGCGTTGGACTGAACAATTCTTTAATGCTAACTTCATTTGAGATCGGTCTCGCCTTAAGTGAGCCGAATCCATCCAAGATCGAGCCATTTGACACCAGGTGGAGGCATGGGTAGGTGTGCGGTGTAGCAGATGGTAGTACCACACCCCATCAGTCCTTAATAACTTCATTGATTCTCATTTTAAGTCACCCGCATCCGGGTATATTTTTATGTTTTATGTTTTTTTTACATTTTTATAGGTTATTTTTTTTTCTTGTATATATCTATATATATATATATGATATATATATATATTATTGATTTTTTTGTCAGTTTTTTATATTATTTTTTAAATTTTTTATAACATGAAAATCACCAACATTTAACAAAAATTATCCACACTTAATTCATTAGAAAATTTAAAGTTTAAAACTAAGCCCTCTAAAAAAAAAGGGTTGATACTCATCAGCTCTTTTCAAAATCAAGATGAAAATCACTAACAAAAAAAATGTTCACACTTAATACATAAAGAAATTATAAGAATCAAAAATAAGCCCTATAAAAAAATGTGATGATGCTGCATCAACATTTTTCAAAATTAGCATGAAAAACACTAACATTTAAAAAAATGTGTTGATATTACATCAACGCTTTTTAAAATCGGCATGAAAATCACTAACATCGAAAAAAAATGTTCATAATTGATACATAAGACAATTTAAAATGTCAAAAATATGATAAAAAATTCTGGCATCACCACTTCAAAATCTGGTGATTTTTTGCTACCTCAAAAAAACGGGTACCAGTTCGCTTTCTTGTTTGATCGGTAACTATGTTTCCTTTGAAATTGCTGAGGTTTGGGATGAAAAGGAAATACAAAGGAATTCATTGCCAAACCAAAGGACCGAGGGATCCTTTCACTCTCTTCTGGTAGGGCACATGGAAGTGCATGATTGGCCCTAAGAAGTTGACGAGGCATATGACATCAGCACAATGTGGTTGTAAGGAGGACTCATGGGAGTAAGATTCAACATTTCAGATGGCCTAATGGGGCAAATCCTGGTGCGACATGTCACCATTAAAGAGATGCCACATGGTAATGATTTCATATGCATGACATCATCTCGAAGATCATATATTGGAAGTCAAAATTCTCGTAACTCTTATGCAATTTCTTTATGAAAAGAATTTGATGAAAGTGTTAGCACTCCTTGGTTTCCTAAGGTTGAGAAAGGAGATTGAAGGAGGTAACCTCAGACCAACTTTGGACTTTGTAGCTAGCCCTACCAAACCAGGGAGGGCTCTCTCTACAATCTCATAACCAATGAAGTGACTGGAGAGAAAAATAGATCTCAGGCTAGGTATTCAGCTCATTAGGGTTTTGAAATGGGGTTTGCTGGATCAAGGTCATAGATCTAGGAACTAGGTCAGGGTTTCGAATGATCAATTGTAGGGATACAAATAAGGCAAGATAGGTATATTTAGTGACATATTTGGGTTTTTGTTGTGGCATAGGATTGAAAAATGAAGGATCAAAATGAGCATATGACTATGAATTCATTCATCAAAAGAAATGGAACACAAACATGATGATCTCATCAAAACATAGCATAAAACTTATAAATTATGCTTAAAAGCTAATGAGATGATCACATAAAATCATACATATTGTTGCAAGGATAAATAAACTTTCAAACTGATGATAAAACTAAGAAGAAACACTATCAATAAGTTGTAGATTTTTCTACAAATTAGCTATCTTTGATACCATGTAGAAATTCCCACTTGTAGATCACCTGGTAATACAATGTATTAAAGCAAAACACTTGATCTACTTCTACAAACAATTTAGCATAAGCTTAATCAAACATGAGAAACATCAATAAGAACACATATAGCTGATATGGACAAATCAATCACACATAACATAGAAGAATTTACCCGGGGAAAGCCTCAACCTAAAACCCCAACTCTGTTTTATCATACAAGTGGAAGTATAACCAGTATTACAAAACGAATCAGCTCAAAAGCTATCATGCTCTCTCTATAATACCTTTGTTACTCATAGATAATCAAAGGCCTCTATCCAATCTCTGGTCTGCCCTCCAAGCCTCCTATTTCTTTGTGCAATTTTGATTGGGTTCCAATGCAGCCACTTGTGTGAATTGGCCTCTTCACACACTCACTAATCTCTGATCCAACTACGCCATCCTGAAGGAGATAAATCCTCATCATGGATGAGCTTCCTTTATAGGAAAAATATTCATCCAACTGATAATACACTGCCCTTCTTTGATCTCAACTGGGTCTCTCTCTAAACTGACATGGATGACTTATCCATGAGTGAATACTTAGTTATCTTAAATATAGTAGTTACATGCATGCAAGCATTAGCTAACTGAAATCTCATTAATTTAACAAACTTTTAAATTAATCTAACTAGACTTGACTCAGTTAATTAAGCCAACTAATTACAACTCATCCTTATCTCTTTAACTAATGGATAAATTCCTCAATTAATAGATAAAATGTTGCATGTCCTCACATAGACTTCAAGTTTGTTTTTCCTTAACTAATTAGCTCAAGATGAATTAATTAATTAATTTGAAAACTGTTGTTAATATCAAATTCGAATTTTACTTCCTATTTCTAGTCTAGGGACTGACTAAAATAGGAATCCATACTGAACTACTAGAAATAGAATGCTATTTTTAACACTTCCATTTTTCATTCCATGTTTCCCAATCCAGCACTAGTACCCAAACTACTATTTTTAGCAGTGCTATTTCTAGCACTTCTACATTTAGTATTTCTTGTTGCCATTTTCAACACTCCCTCTCAACAAGAAAGGCTTCAACTCAAACTCGATCCTGTACCTCTGGAATGTTTTGCATGCAACACTTCTACCAAGTGTGGTTGCTCCAGCAACTCTCGGAACAAAAAAAACTCCCAATTGACCTCTTTGTTGCGCTAGAAACATACTATGGTGTTGAAGCTCTACCTGTTGCTGACAAGTGCTCCCTCTTTGACCTCTGAGTTGCTGCAACACTCCATGAATCAAGGACCATTTCACACCTCTCTGTGCCATCCTGCACTGGTGCAACACTCATATGCCTCTCGCATTGTTGCAGCATACTAGCTCTACACAGTCCTGGGAATCCTGCACTGTAGCTCTCTCTGCCACTCCATCCACATCCATCTCTACCCAATCAACTAGTCCTGCTACTCCTCGTCGGGGCTCCCGTAGCAATGTCAAATCAAAGAGGTTGGTTACCTCAAGGATCCTGCCCCTATTCTAGCCTTTTTGGGATGATCACTCCACATTGCTCCACCTCCTACTTGGAGGTATGGATGCATGTAATCCCTCTGCCCACCTGGCTTGAAATTTCCCCCTACTAGAGGTCTCTGCATGAATGGATGCCTCCATTTTGTCTCCTCTCGGCTTCTCTAGTTGTGGTTGTTGCACAACCTCCTAAAGTTGCTTCACCAATTGTGGCTCCTCCACAATTTTCTGAGACTTCTTCTGTGGCTACATGTTGAGAGGTAATTTACTCTCCCTCTCAACCACCAAGTATCTAACCTTTGCCTTGCTCCTGAAGGCTTTGCATGCATCTTGGACCTCAAGTGCATAAAGTTTCTTGGCTAGCACACCAATCTGTTTCATATTTCCTGTCGTCACGAAATTTTCTAGAAAAAGAACTTATTTTAAATCAGTGATATCTCCCCCATACC
The DNA here is from genome assembly GCA_000404065.3 of Pinus taeda. Lineage (NCBI taxonomy): Eukaryota > Viridiplantae > Streptophyta > Pinopsida > Pinales > Pinaceae > Pinus > Pinus taeda. The sequence continues at coordinate 18,543 of APFE031381872.1, read as the reverse complement.
GTGTAGAGTTTTCTACAAATCAGCTCGCTCTGATACCATGTAGAAATTCCCACTTGTAGATCACCTAGTAATGCAATGTGCTAAAGAAAAACACTTGATCTACTTCTACATACAATTTAGCGGAAACTTAATCGAGCATGAGAAACATTAATAAGAACACATATAACTGATATGGAGAACTCAATCACACATAACACAGAAGAATTTACCCAGTGAAAGCCTCAGCATAAAACCCCAACTTTGTATTATCATATAAGTGGAAATATAACTAGTATTACAAAAAGAATGAGCTCAAAAGCTATCATGCTCTCTCTGTAATACCTATGCTGCTCATAGACAGTTAAAGGCCTCTATTCAACCTTTTGTCTACCCTCCAAGCCTCCTATTTCTTTGTGCAATTCTGATTGGGGTCCAGTGCAACCACTTGTGTGAATTGGCCTCTTCACACACACACTAACCTCTGATCCAACTACGTAGTCCTGAAGGAGATAAATCCTCATCATGGATGAGCTTCCTTTATAGGAAAGATTTATCCAACTGATAGTACACTGTCCCTTCTCTAATCTCGACTAGGTCTCTGTCTGACCTGACATGCATGAGTTATCCATGAGTGAATACTCAATTATCTAAAATACAGCAGTTGCATGCATGCAAGCATTAACTAACTAAACTCTCATTAATTTAACAAACCGTTAAATCAATCTAATTGGACTTGACTCAGTTAACTAAGCCAACAAATGACAACTCATCCTTATCTCTTTAACTGATGGATAAATTCCTCAATTAATAGATAAACTGTTGCATGCCCTCACATAGACTTCAAATTTGTTTTTCCTTAACTAATTAACTCAAGATGAATTAATTAATTAGTTTACAAATTGCTATTAATATCAATATCAAATTTTACTTTCTATTTCTAGTCTAGGAACTGACTAAAATAGGAATCCATACTGAACTGCTAAAAATAGAAGGTTATTTTTAGCACTTCCATTTTTCATTCCCTGTTGCCGAATCTAGCACTGGTACCCAAACTACTATTTTTAGCAGTGCTATTTTTAGCAATTCTATTTTTAGCACTTCTATTTTTAGCATTTCTTGTTTCCATTTTCAGCATAAGCATACCATAAGAATCCCAAGATTATAGCTACAACTGTCTTTAATATCACTATAAAATTGTGTGCACTAGCTCCATGCTATGATTACCAAGTATCCAACCCTTTCTCTAAGATGAAAATCACTAGATATATATGTAAAAGAATATTTCCTTACTTGTAGGTTGAATCCATCATCCTAGGAACTAATTACATCAATATATCTAACCATACCAAAAACTAGGGAGGTTAGAAACCAACTCCCCTTTTACACTCACTGACCTAGTTTGACTTTGAAAGTATTGATTACAAGTAAATCAACTCTAACCATCTCTAAAATAATTAATTACATCATTTAGAATCATATCAATACTAATTACAACAAGCAACATCAACTCTTGACCATGAAACTTAGAAACAAACTTTCTTCCAAAGAAATGCAGCGTACATTGTAGAAGCACAACATGGAGGCATAGAAGCATAGCAACGTTTGAAGGTTTATTGAATGACTTTGGTGCATCCCTAAGATGAACTAAATACTGATTCTGGTAGTTGGGGATGTCCTCTATATCACTGAAGCTTGAAATCAGAAAAAAAAACTTTCGCAAGGCCACTTAAAACTCAATTTTCCACAACTAGTCTAGAAGCGCAACATGTGACCAAAAATAGTGGCAGAAAGGTGAAATTTTAGTGGTTCTCGACCTTTTCCTGCAAATCCATTAGCTAACAAGATACCAAATGTATATTTCTAATATGTACTAACCATAAGAAACATGTACATTTTTTCCATTTGTCATTTGGATGTCTTGGGAAAAAGCGCAGCGTGGGCACGTCGCGTTTCTGAGAGTGACCCTTTGACTGTGTGCAAAAATACTCAAAAATTCAAAATTTTGATGCCTTCTCTTGTTTTATGAGCCAGTTCTATGCCACTAAGGAGGCATTAGATAGAAGATCTAAATTTTCCCTCTTCTTGAGCTTCTTGAGGACCTTCTTGAGTTTTGCCTTCATAATCTTTACCTTATCACTAGAAATCAAATTCCTAGCATGGTAATGTTTGGCCATGTTTCTCTACATAGTGACATCTATATTTGCCTTCTTTAACAACTTATCTAAGTTCTCATTGACCTTTTCAAGCCAATATTCTCTATTCTCATCAATACTTATAGCTATAGGGTCAGTAGAGTCCTTGTGTGTTTGTGAAGGAGATGGATCCTTGTCTTGCTCTTTATTCTTTCCCAATGCTCTTGTGGTAGGTCTCCTTGGCTGCCTTTGAATATCTTTGTCTTCAATCTACTCTATATCTATTAGTGCCTTACCTTTGTCTTCAACTTCTGTGCTAGATGATGGAGGCTCTTATGAGGTACTTTGTTGCATCAAGTTCATTTTCAAGTGCTTATTTTCCTTTTTCAAGGAGGCCACCATAAAATTTTCCTTTGAGAGATCATCCTGTAGTTCCTTGATTTGTGCTTGTTATTGCTTGATAATTTTTGTAGTCGACTTATCTCCATAATCAAGTATTTCTTCTTCATGAGGCATCGCTTCATCATTATGTTGCAGGGGTGACTCATTTCCATGCCTAGGTTTTTTCTCCATAGCTTCTCCATGAACTTCTTCAATTATAGCTTCCTTAGGCAGTATTATAGCTTGTGACCTAGTCATAGGTTCAGGTGTAGGCATTACTTTAGCTATCTTATTGGAAAAAACTAATCTTTTCCCCTTCTTATAAGTTTGAGAAACCTCTACCCTAGGTTGTATTTTGGTCATTGAAGGTGTGCTAGATGGCTCAGGTCTTTGTGGCCCATATGATGCAGGAGTATTGATGCTTTTCGATTGAGGAGAGATAGGAAAAAGAGTTTCTTGCTCCAAAACTGCCTCCCAAGACATATTAACCTGTGATATATGATGAAGAGATATGAATTTGACCAAGGCATAATTGAACAAACTAGCTGAATGGTCTCTCCCTTTAGTCTGTACCTTCTCAGTCATCTTTATAAGACTTTTAAATAGGTAGTTAGGCAGATTTAGTGGTTTAATAGAGGTGAAGTGCATCAATAATCTAATGTGGTACTGATACAACCTACTAAAGCTACCTTTACAAGTGAAATATTTCATAATCATCTTCATGAAAGGAATGTATTTATCTAATAGCTTGTTGTAGTGGCTACAACCACCTTGCAAAATTTTGCCTTAGCTTTATTTTGGAGCCTCCCTACCAACCTTTCATAGTAGCATGTCTTGCCTTGTCAAGTACACAAGCTTTAGTGATTTTCTTGTAGAATGACAACCTATCCATCAAAACTTATTACATCCCCCTCACAGGTTGTTTCACTAACTTGGTCCAGTTGCAGGTTGAGTAGCTCCCTTAAGAAATTTCACAATTCTAGAGGGGAACCATCCTTCCCTCCATAAATTGCACAACTTTATGTGGAAACCTACTGGGCTCTAGAATTGCACAAATTTTCCTTTCACTGTTCACTAGAAAAATTGTACAATTCCTCCCAGCAAGACTGCTCAGCCTAGAAATTGTACAATTCTAGGCAGCAATCAGTTTCTCTACCCAGAAATTGCGCAATCCCTCTAGGTAGATAACCTCGCTCCCTCCCAGAAACACACATTTTTTCCTCCAGGTTGAGCAGACTGTTGCATGTGTAGTTTAGTTGATCGACTCCCTCCGGGACCAAGAAAAATTGACTTGCATGCATGGGCTACTTCTCCCAAGGTAACATGCGAAGGAATCCCTTGATTCAGGGATCTATTTTTAGTAGCTATAGGTTACATGCAAGGATAATTTCAGAAACCTGCCACCAAGTGTCACTTTGCCTAGTTTGTGGCATGCATGTCACAACTGCATTTTTATCAAAACTCATCCACCTAAAACTGCAGAGCTCATTCCTCACATCGACCTTGTAGCTCTGACATCACACATTGCATCTAGGAATCATCGGCACATTCAACTCAACTATTTTTGGGTGAGCCCACCTTTCATGTCTTGTGTTTCATTTTTGTCACTTTTTGTGTTTCGCTTTATGTGATTGTTGTTTTCTTGATTTCAGTGAGTGCTTGTTGTCATTTTGATGCACACTAGCTTGTAGAAGCACTATTTTAGTTTTCATTTGCATCTCATTATTGTCGCATGCATGACACTTTTTTAGCATGAGCAGTCGTCTTTGTGACGACTCGCTTCACACACATGCATGCTTTCCCATTTTCTGAATCCTGTACTTGTTGTTTGCATCTATGATCATTCACTCTCGTTTGCACTCAAATTACCATGCATTTAGACTTCTCATGTTTTCAGTCACTGGTCGGCTGGACTGGGCTGCCTTGGCCCGGACTATGCCTTGCCTGGCTAGCACTGAAAATTTCTGGAAGCGAAGGGTCTACCTTCCCTCTAGAAATTGCACAAGCCTAGCCCAACATTGACCTCCAAGATTGCATTGCATAATTCTTGGAGGTAGTGTCCTACTGGCCCCAAAAACTACACAATGTAGTTTGGTAGTTGCATCTCAATGCTGACTGAAATTGTGCATTATGCAATTTTAGTCCTCAGCAGGCTAGGCTGGACTGTTCACTGTGCAATTCCAATAGCCATTCAGCCTCCTAATAGCCTGGACTATGCCTTATGCAGTTTTGGCAATTACTCTCTTGACCTCCTGAGAGATATTGCGCAACCTTCATGATCAGTCACACAGGTATGTCGCAAGTAAGTTCTCAAGTTCGTTTTGGTTTTTGACTGACAAATTGCTTTCCATGAGTGTTTCCATGTCTCCAGGTATCGCATGTGTTCATCTTCCTCTCAGCAGCACAGGTACAATGGTTTCTAGGAGAGAAGAGTCAAAGAAATCATTCAAAGCAAACTTGGGGATGCATTCGATCAAGTGTCTACGAACTTCCCTACCCATGAAGACATTAAGTTGTTCATAGACAAGAACATCAAGATAAGATGGCAGCAACATCACAACAAGTAGAACTATCAATAGTAGCTAAAGGCAACATACCTACCTACAACGAATGCGAGAGGAAGGTTGTTAACATCATAGAGGTGGAACAAAGTTGCAAGATCAAGCAGATCCACTTGTGATGAAAAAAACTTTGGAGACTTAGGCTATGAGGTGATAGTGCGACATGGAGATCACATGAAGTTAGAGAATGGAATGGAGAAGGAGTTGCATGTACTGAAGTAGCAACTCAAGGAAGAACATGAGCTGCATAGATGAGAGAATGAGTTGTAGAAGGAACAGGTATAGTAGGGGTGCAACATGCACTCATGGATGAAACTGCGCCTATATAAGTTATATATCAATCCCAGTAGTTGCCATGGAGCAAACAAGGTGAGAAGTTTTTTTGATCGCATGCAAGGGAATGCCGGAGCATGCATGTCTTTGTGTGTATACATGCGATCCCACCCATCTGACACACTCACGGAGGCGAAGACAAGAAGCAAGTCCGACTGGAACTGAATATGCACTTCAACAAGTTGATGCACATGGCCATCAACATATGGTTGGAGATCAGTTCAAAAACTATGCATCAACATGTTGCCGGTGTGGTCGCACTCAAGACAACCATGTGCATGCTATTAGACGTGTTGGATGGAGGTGCCATATCAGTGCACCTGAATGCAAAGAAGGCAAGAGTTAACTTCAGCAATATCTCACCATTGAATGCACAAACACCATCATGGACAACCAAGCTTGGCATCATCTCATTAACTTCGACCATCACAAGCATGTAAAAGAGTTGGTCTCACCATAATGGTTAGAGTGTCAGTGATGCCTTGCATGGCTTACTCAAACCATTTTGTCTCACATGGGCACATGTGCATTGTAATGTAATGTCTTGTCAAGTGGAAGTTCAAGTGTGGATAGTTGAATGTAATAGTCATAGAGTAGTTGAAGAGTCATGAGGGTAGATGAATAGTGTCAAAGGGGAATGTCAAGGGTCACCCCAACCTTTGATATAAATAGCACCTCATAACTCATTGTATAGGCATTTGGTCAGCCAAGCTTCTAATAATACTATCTTAGAGAAATATTAGACAATATTGTAACATGCCTTGGCTTCTTGACTGCGCATAGCTAGTATATCTCTTTGGAGGAGCAAGCGGTTGTGGCCGTAACATTTTGCTATCAGAGCTAGTGGTTGGACATTGATGTATTATATGACTGGAATTACACTTCTTAATATAACAGAGCCAACACGTTTCATGCATATGTTGTGTTTACTCTAAATGATATATGTATTATTTTTCTTATGCATGCATGTATGGACTATTCTGTATAAGTATGTATGAATATTTTTAAAATGTGATGTTGGTTTAACCATCACTTTGTATTAGTTGCTAACGTTCTTTCCAGCTTGTGATGCATCTTCGCTTGTGTGTTCCCTTCCAAGACGCATACTATTACAGGTTTCTAAGGGGAACACTCACCTCACTGTCCATGTGTTAGAACACATGGGTAGTGAAATTTCTTAGAATGGGTGAGGGAAGGAAGGGAAAAAGTAGAAAACATAGGGAAAACTCGTAAATGCAACAGAAGCACAATGTGGCCTTGGATTTCTAAGGAAAAGTGGTGAGATAGGGAAAACGTGTATGGGAAATGGTTGGGGAAGGTTTTTTAAGTATATACAAGGGTTTTTTGGCAGAAAACATAGGGATTTTCTCATTGGAAGAAATCAAAAACCTTGAAATCTTAAAAACACAGAATAAAACCCTAAGAGAGGGATTTCATAATTTTTTGAAAGAAATCACTTCATGAGAGGGTTAATTAATGCTTCACTTACTTGTTTAGGAGTGTTGAAAACTTATCAGATGAAAAATGCCCTTTTGTCTACTTGTTTTGACCTTCAAACTCAAAAATGCAGTGAATGTCCAGAAGTGTAGCATTTGGCAGGAAAATATGCAACGAACTCATGGGAAAGGTGTTCAGAGATGAAAATCGATGCTCTGATGGATGAGATGAGGCACAAAACCCTTAAGGAAAAGTACATATGGAAAAAAACCTTAAGGAAAAGTACAAAATAAAAGCCAGAATAGGGCGGAAAACATGCGTAAGCATCTTTTTAAGGTCAATTGGGTGAGAATGTTAGTAGCAAATTTACTGTCAGTCTTTCTTTATAAAATTTTGAGCTTAGTCAGAATGTTTTTGTCAAATTTGACTAGCCACCAAAAGTTATGGATCAAAGATGCATCCTAAAAAGAAGAATCAAAGATGCTAGTCAGATTTGACAAAAACATTCTGACTCAGCTCAAAATTTTATAAAGAAAATCAAACAGTAAATTTGCAACTAACATTCTCACCCAAGTGACTTTAAAAATACCTTTACACATGTTTTCTACCCTATTCTAGCTTTTATTTTGTACTTTTCCTTAAGGGTTTTTTCCATATGCTCTTGGAGGATGAAATAAAGTTGTTGAATGCTTGGATGGACTTTTAAAACTCAATTTTTTTCTTTGGTGATGGTGTGACATTATCATGTACTTTGAAAAGTGACTTGATGAGATATTGTATTGTAGCTTTATTAATTTTTTAGAAAGTTTTGTTGGGTTGTGTTAGTTTCTTTCCACATAGTTAACAGGGGGTTTGAGGGGTACCTGTAACCCCACTTTATGGGGTCCAGGGCAGCGCCCCAGAAAATTTTGGTTTTGGACCCTATGTTAGGTTGGGCAGACCCACCTATGGTTTTGTGCATGATTTTTCGCACATGTTTTTTGGACGCGATGGTTTTCGGTCCATGGTTTTTGGACGCGATGGTTTTTCAGTCCATGGTATTGGATGCTTCGGCATGTATAAATATGTATTGTAACATCGAAAGGAACATAATGAAAAATCAAGCTGGTAGTCCCGGTTTTGGGATCCAGTGGGAAATCTCTGTGTATATGTGGTTTATGTGTTATGATCTCACATTTTTATTTTTCATTTGATTTAGAATTCGTATGCAGGTAATTTCTGTATGGGGTTAAAACCTACAAGTTTGCATCTCCATGTGTGGTAAATGTACCTTTGATACCCTTTCGACAAACTTATCCCTAATTGCTAACTCCCATGATGGTGACAATGGTGATGACATGACTCCCATATAGATTTTGATGACATGAGAAAATGATGACACCTAATGCATATCTTAACCATGATTTGGAACTTCAAACCCCTTACGTATAGATGTGAATGACTTAATGGCCAAAATTATGATCAAGTCACTCATTTGATGACCTATCGAAAGGAATGATGACATGACCATGATGACATTTTATGACCTTGAAAATGGAGGGAGTAGTGATGACACCTAAGACATGACTCAAGACTCATTTGATAATAAAAAGACATGTCAAATTTTATTTGAAAATATAACAATTTGACCTAAGACCTTATCAATCACATGCAAAGAGTACATTTGATCACTAGTGACTCATAGACACTAACAAAAAGGAGCTTTCGATGTTGAGTGTCACATAATTACGGGAGGTGTAAAGAACCAAGGGCAGAGAGAGGGCTCAACACCTAAGTGTTGTGTGATTCCACATGTGAAGTATTTTGGAGGTTGAAACTTTAGAAGTCCTCAATAAATTGTTTTGGAGAAAAGTTACGATGAAAGGGGCTCCACCGTTGGTGGCACTTGGTTGTAAGAAACCCAGAAAACCAAGGCCACCGAGCAATATACTGGGAGTTAGGTCCCCATAAGGAGCCTGAAGAAATTAGCATGTTAATGTTATGCCACTAGTCATGACAGCCCATCCTATGGAGGAAATGTAATAAAATGCTAATGAGAGGGAGCTAAAATCCAATCGGGACTTTGTGACTTTGTAAGTTATTTTCAATAAAAGTTACAATATGTATGGGCTCCGATATTCTAATACAAAGGAGTATGAAGTTGTAGGTCATAAGTAGCAGTGCTATGCTGAAAAAGAGGCTAAGCACTTGCATAAGAAGGGGATAAACGCATTATAAGTTTGTGGTATTGTAACATATCACTTATTAAAGTTATTATATGTTAAGGCTATGGTATTGCAGTGAAAAGTGTTAAAGGATGAATGGGTTGGCATCTAGATAGTAATGCACGTAGAGGAGTTTGTTGATGAAGTTAATGATGATTGCAAAGATGGATGGGTCAAGGTGACAAGGGCCATAATTATTAGAGAAGAACAGTTGAGCTTATCTCGATGTTGAAAGAAATCCATATTTGATATCTCATGCACATTTTATAGAAATAAATGAAGAAAAAATAAGCCATACAAAAGTACATTCAAGCTCTGGGAGCCATGAATAAGCATGGGAAATATCATTGGAGTGTGCACATATATTGAGATTAAATTCTTAGCATGGAGAATTAGATAGCGAAATGTTGAAGTGAACGAAGCCCATTCTCATGTTTTAATGCAATAGTTTGTGAAAAGAGATGCAACAGAAGAATGGAGTGCCATGTCAGGAGTACACTCTTGGATAGTGTGAATGGTGGAAAACACAATATTGGGATCAATGCAACAAAGAAACAAAACTCAGTATTTCCAATGAGAAATTGGGGGAACAAAATATTGTTATGTATGTGCTAAAGAGTGTGGAAGAGTGTTTGCAAAAGTTGAGAAACTAGCCCAAGTGTTGAATTAAAGCAGAGTGTTGCAGAGAACTTGTGCAGTAGAATGACAAGAGTAAATCATATGCAGTTATGAGAAGAGGATAGGGTGATATTGTGTCAAGTCAAGAGATCCTATGGAATATTATAGGACTGACAGCAAAAACATAGTACTACAATGAACTAGATTAGTATTTCTCTATATATGTAACTGCCCTTATTTCAGTTTGAAAATTGTATGATAGTCAGAACAGTGGTTAGAGTACATGGTAGCCTACATTCATAAGAGTTTGGTGCCTCTTGGAAATTAGGTTCTTTCTATCTTAAAGGGGTTGGTGCCTCCTGTGAGTGGGTGCTCACAAACAAATTGATGTAATTAATTAGGTGCTTAATTTACATCATAATAAAAAACAGATTGCTTGTTTTTTCTCTTTGGGTTTTCATATAAAAATACCTGCGTCAATATGCGTATGTTTCTCATGTGATGGATTTTATGTATATGTGAATGACTTATCATGTTTATTGTGTGTATTTTGTATGAAAGCTTTGACATGTAACTGACAATGGTGAAAAGAGCCAAAGGCTTGTTCTTAAAATTGAAATAACTTCACTATTACTGATTCCCCCCCGCAAGTAATTCCTTATTCCAATAGGATATGGCCACACCTGCCCCCTTACTTGAAGAGTGAATAAAAGAGAAAAAAAAAATCCCATTATGGGAGATTATCTTACTAAATTTCTTAGCAAATATTAAAGATATAGTGGTAGGAAGAACTACCTCTAGTATCTTATATAACTTATTGCCCAAAGTAATAATAACAGTGTCATTCTTAGACTCATGCAAAGTTGATGCTTTCACAAGTATTGTTGGCCTAATAATAAATCACAAAATTCAATAGGAGAAACATCACACAATACCTCACCCATGAAAGGTTTGATGTTGCAGCAAAACCAACAATGCTAGATGACACAGAGATCTCATCCTTGGTGGAGCCACCCAATCATGTATGGTTGTGGGTATGATGTGGTTGGTAGACCTAGCCACATAATAAAATATAATGAGGTGAGGTTATTTTGGTTTCCACTTTCGAAAATGAGTTGTAGCAGAGACCCCTTCACACTCATCTATGAGTGGAAGAGATGATCCCCCTTCCTCTGGATCTTCAAGCTCAATCTTCTACACCTTAGTAGTGGTAATAGTGGCACTGGGCTCTGCATCATTAACATACTTCCCCTTGTCATTCACCTTGTTGGGTTCTAACTTAGAGTCATAAAATCCATTCAATTTTGAATCCTTCAGCTTGGCCACTAGTGACTTCTTGGTTCGACACTCACTTGTGTTGTGAGTAGGGCTCTTGTGGAACTCACACCACTTCAATTTGTCCTTATTCATCTTCGTGGTGCTATTCTTTATTGGAGGCTTCAATAAGTTGTCTTGGGTCACATCGCCTTTTCTTTTTCCTCTATTTTGTCATGTGCGAGCACCTTTTCCTTAATTCATATTCAAAGATCTAAATTATTCCTTCTTCTGTTTAAATTTTTGCTCAATCTTGACAGTGTATCAGTATGCGATGCCAAGCGAGGATATGTCCAGGAAATCCATCTCATATTAGATGTATTTGTGTAGAAAGTAATGGTACTTGAGTACACAATGTTGCTCATAATCCTTCATACCCAACTTCATGTAAAGAGTAGGAAAGATATTTGTGAACCCCGACACATCTTGGTCCCTTCCCTACAACATTGTGGTCCATTTTATGTACTTATCTTCGTAGCTCCTGATAGGGTAATATTGTTCCTTAATAGCATCCCAGAAATAATTCCAAGTGGGTGTAGCTGAAAAGGTAAGGGTTTCCTCTCATACATCTACTCACAATAGGTTTCCCACTAATCCTTGACATGGGGATTGGCTTTTAGGAGTGAAAATATGATATTTTCCCTATTGGAAAAATCATGAACCGAACAGAATCCTTCGAACATATTTAGCAATTTATTTATGAAATTTTCATCTATCTAGCCTTCAAATATGTGAATGTAAAAGTTGGCTTGTACCTTAAAGGGATTTGTGCATTCAACATGGCTTTTTGATGAAGATGTGTCACCAGTGGGCATCCGCCAAAGGATCTTGGAAAAGTTTTTGATCATCTCATTCCTTTGTCACTTAAGGGATTCTCCAAGAAACATTTTGAAAGGATCTCCTTCTCCCTCATCTTTATTTTCTTCTGCCATGGGAATTTGTTAGGGTTAGTGAGGCCGGCCTTGTGAGGTTCAACTAGTTCAAGCCCTAACTCCTTATACCTTGACCTTGTTAGGGACATGCACAAAAAAACAAAGAAATAACATATTGATCTGATACCACTAATCTAAATTTATGAAGGAACAAAATGAAATCCAGATATACATAAAAACACAAATATACAATGAAAATATTACTTCAATTCATTAATAGAAAGGTACTGAAAATTGTTTACATGCAGAATGGAAATAAACTAGCTTCGGTGATGGTAGCGTATCTGTGAGAAGAGATGTGTGACTACATGCCTTTTGAACTATATTACCACAATCCTCGGGCTCCTATTTATTATTGAGAAACAATGGAAAACCATAAAAATCTAAAAACATAACCTTAGGAAATGAAGTGTCAAAATCCTTTGGGCCCCGTTGGGGTAAATTGGTGCACCAACCTCCTAGGGTTGTAACTTTTGCATGTAATATATGTTTGGTGCACAAGGTACCTTGTTACAAAAAACTATCCAAGACTACAATTTTTATTTTAAAAATGATGGCATATGCATTAAGTTTTCCTCTTTTACAAAAAAATGTCGTTTAGGAGCTCCATAAGTTCAAGACATGAAAAAATGCCAAAAATAGTAAATTGTGCTACAATTAAGGTATCTAAAATAAATAACATTTGGGGTTCAAGTGGAATAGGTGGGTTTCCACCAATATCCTCCTCGATCATAATTTCCCCATGTAAACTATCCTCTTGAAAGGAAAGAGAACCCCTAGTAAAAGGCATCCCACCTAACATAGAACTACCCAAGGTTGAGATGTTCCATCGAAATACTAGTGAGAAGCAAATGTAGATCCACTTGCATTTTACTCAAAGAAGAGATTTCCACATTTGATAAAGAAAACGTTTTAATATATGAGGTAGGTGGAAATACTATACCCCCTGCTAGTTGGTTATGGTTTTCCCCCATTCCAAATAGAAAGGTGGAAGAAGGCATATATACAAAAAATATTTGCAAACTTGTTGGGGTTACCAAAACAACTAGTAGAATGCCACATAAAGAGGACACAAGTGTTTTCAATGTAGGAGAAGTGGGAGGTATCACACTAATTGGTGGTAATGTAAACATAAAATAAGATACTGCCTACATAGAAGGTGATGAGGGACCCATCTCCCCCATGATTGAAGCACTTCTCTCACCATACATATGATGAGAGAACAAGGATAAGGGTTAAGAATTATAATGTCTTAGTTGCACAAGTACAGGACCAAAAGGGTTGGTTAAAATTTGTTTGAATAATGGTAGTGAATTTTCGTCAATAACCTCGATAGTATCTAAGTCTCCTTGAGAGTTAATATTATCCCCTCCAACTTGAGTGTGTTTAAGCCCTCCATTTCTGGATTTATCCTACATCTCCTAAGTGGTGGACCTTCCTCTTTTGGAGAAAGGTTTAAAATTCACTAAGAGCATCAAATAGTTTGGTTAGCCACAACAAATATATTTTACTATTTAACTTAATTAAATTAAAACACCCCTATGGCCAGCTAGACTTAGGCCAAGTAGAACAGGTTATTAGCTCTATGGGTTCAACTACATAAATTGAGAGATTAAGGAGAGATTCTCGTAGCTATGACTTGGTTGATCGGGTCCCAAGTCAATTGTGAAGATATGGTTGGAACAGTCACATTATCCTCCTACGTAATAGCTCTCACACCTAGAAGCAAGAACTCTTATGAGTCATTAGGTACCCCCCAGGAGAAATGAGGGAGTTTTAAAAAAAATATTCCTCGCTTATAATAAGGGCACCCCTTCACCATAACCTCTAAAATATACCTAGTATTCTAGCCACTATTCTCACCACGTACAACAACCAAACCTAAGGGAACATTTGTCAGTGAGGTCTACATTCAAGGGAAGCATATCTAGGCCCTAAAAATGAAAATAGATTGCTTAAAGTGACCCATATGTAGCTCAAGGAGATACCCAAATAATATGTCAAGACAAATGCCACCAACACCAATGAAGTGATGAAGATCACTTTGTTGGCCTCAATGTGACCTTGTGATTGACCTTGTGTGAGAAGGGCTTCGTAGGAAACTTACCATTGCAAATGTATTTCAACCCGCTAACTGAAGCTTTTGTTTTTTTTTGGTACCCTTGGAGAGTTAACCTCACCACTTATTTTAAGGTTGTAAAATAATCCGAGTTGACTCAACTTCTAGATTTAACCAAGATATTTTACTCCTGTGATGTGTTTATCATTACATTTGAACGGAGCGTAAATGAACATATATGCATGCTTAAGAAAATGGAAACATAATGACAATCAACAAATCATAGACATGAGATGTTCATAACAAAGTTCATCCAGTGTGGACTACATCTCTAGGCCCAATGTCAAAATGGTGTTGATTGCTTCATTCAATGCTAGAAATGGTGAAGATGGACATGGACTATGTTTTCTGTCATATAAGGACATGTACCCTCTACATGAGTGGCAAATTATCTCCACGAGACATTCCACTACAGGAACTATCACTCACAATAGACCTCCTATCAACATGACATAATCTTACACATGGTAACAATGAGTATCCTACCATCATGGCATCAAAGGGATCTCAACCAAAACACCCATGGTGACAATGAGTATCCCGCCATCATGGCAATGCAGGGATCTCAATCAAAACATGCATAAGAATCCATGATGAATACATCTCACACGAAATAGACACAAATATTCCACATCATACATCAATCATGAATCGAAACAACATAGTACATCTCACAACAAATGATCAAAGAAGTACATGACAACAACACTTCATATACCTCAACTCTCATTCTAGTAGAAGAATAGAATACTCAGCTATTGTGTCTGAATGCATCATCTAAATCATGGCATGGAATGGCATAGAATCAACTGTCCATGCTTTCAAATCTGACACCATCACTCCAATCTTGAAAATGGCCAAAAACTAGAAGGCCCAGAGGCAAAAACTGATTGCACCACTGAAGTTTTGTCATAGAGAGGTGTAAAATCAACTATACATTTGCCAAATTCTGACACCAACAAAATATGGGCCTGTAGGAATCTTTTAGATTCCCTCGCAATTCTCCAAATATTCCCTCCTCTGGGTTGACTAGAGATCTGCAACTCAAATCAGAAAACTAATCTTGTCATTGAGTTCCTTGTGAAATTCTAAGAAGAATGAGTATAACGTTGGTTGCATTTTGGATCTGGGAAATTTCAGCCTCCAAGGAATCTCAAAGATTCCCTCAAGATTCTTGAAGATTCTCCTCCATTGGGAATCTTAAAATCTGTTGTTCAAAAGGAAAATCTGACCTTTCCATTGCATTCCCTGCAAAAATATGAGAAAAATAGTTGTAAACTTGATTACATTCTGATCAAATGAAATTTTACCTCCCAGGGAATCTTTTTAGCATCTTAAGATTCTCTACAAGAACTGTCTTGAAAAGCATGTCAGCATAGTTCTGCCTCAAAACTACAAATCATGGTTCCTCACCATCAGGGTTACAAATTTTCATGGTTCAACCACCGTTCTGTTGGGAATCTACAAATCTGCTTCTCAAAAAGCAAATCTAACCTTACCATTACATTCCCAGCAAAAATCTGAGAAAAATGATTGTAAACTTGATCACATTCTTATCAAATGAGATTTTACCTCCCAGGGAATATTTTTAGCATCTTAAGATTCTCTACAAGAACTATCTCGAAAAGCATACCAGCATAGTTCCACCTCAACACTGGAAATCATGGTTATGCACCATCAGGGTTCCAAAGTTTCATGGTTCTGCCACCTTTCTGCTAGTCTTCGTTCCATTGAAATCGCTCTCTCTTTCCATGTGTTATCGCCCCATGGTCGAATGAGGTCGAATTTAATAAAAGAACATGGGTAGAGATATTAAAGAAGAGGTCGTTGGGCCAATGGTTAGGGCGGTTGGTTTTAGGTAAGGGGGTCAGGGGATCAAATCCAACCCCCACCATAATATATGCAATGCATTTTTTGTTTGTTTTAACAAATGGTTGGTTTGGTTTAATGTTGTTATATTTAAGTGTGTTGGTGTGGGCACCCGAGCGATGGGCCAGTCGTTTCGGGCGGGCGGGTTCATACCCCCTCACTCATGGCATAATACGTGAAAAGGAATATGGGGTTGGCATGGGTTGGGGTCCATCGGAGGTGGCCCACCCAACATACATGTTTGTATATATGGTATGTTTTTGTTTTAATGGATTTTCATGTGGTTCCACCGGGGTGGCGGGTCTGTCGGCGGTGGCTCGCCCCCAACCAATATATATATAAATATCTATATATTATATATATATACTATATATATTATATATATATATATATATTGGTTTGGTTTGGGGGTGGTAGGGTTTGACTCCTTGTGACCCCAAATTTATAATATATTGACATGGCCGACAAGGGGTGGCAGGAGTGGTAGCTTGCCACCTGTATTTTATAATTGTTTTCATTTTTATAACAACTAGTGGTTATTTTCAGTTTTAACGAAAATAAGGGATATTGGGCATTTTTAAGAGTCAACAATTTTGCCCACTTTTGGGAGCTAAGTTTCCAAGCCAGTTGATGGTGAATTTGTAGGACACTTAAACCTGGCCCATTGCCCAACATTGAAAACAACTTTGACTGGCACTATCTACTTCATACAAGCTCGGATTTGAGTTTCGATCACACTGTTGGAATCAGGCGATGAGCACTTCAATCTGGTGTTGGTATGATAGCAATATGGCCATTTTGAATTTTTACCATTTCTGAGCCCTCTTGGACTTCTGCATGTATGTAGAGCCACCTGGATCAATCCTCCTCACTAAGGAGCTTTTGGTCCTCCAAAAGTATGAAATAATATGCAACTTCTTTGTACCTTGTCTACACTTACAAGTGTCTAATAAGTCACCCTTCCTTCTTCTTTGGCTTTGTCCTTCGGAGCCATAAGCGATGAGATGACACTTATATCCCGTGCAACCTTGTAGTACATTTTTTAATGCAAATTACATGCTTTATTTACAAGACAAAAATGACCCAAGAATCCCATACTTGCCATGATTTTATAACACATACTCAGTGGTCAAGTTTACATCAAAATTGAAACAATACCCCAACTATCAAAACAAAGCCAAAATATTATTGTTGCTTCAACAAGTGATGGAAAACACATAATCACTGCAACACATGATTAACGAAAATAAGCCCAGACACTATTGTTCATTTAACAGGTGATGGAAAACACATCATCACTTTCACAATTTAAAATGCAACACAATGATCTAGATTTAAAGAGGAATGCAACAAATTATAGAGATAACGATAAACACAGAGATGCAGCGGAAATAATACTTCATTTCGTTAATGTAAAATACTGAAATATGCTTACAAACAGGAATGGAAATAAACTAGCTAGGGCGATGGTAGCTTATCTCTGAGAAGAGATGTGGCATCTACATGCCTCTGAACTATCTTACAATGAGGCTCAAGGGCCTTTTTATTATTGAACAATAAGAGAAAACCCTAAATGACCAAAACCCTAACCCGAGGAGATGTAACACCAAGAGTTTGTGGGCCCCGTTGGCATGAGTTGGATAACCAACTTCCCGAGGTCACGAATTGGTCATATTATATCCATTTGACGTGCATGATATCCCGTTGGAAAGATCTCTCTGAGGACTACGATGGAAAAGATGTTTTCATACAAAAAATGGATAGTGGTATATTTCCCAAAAAACATTGTTTAGGGCCTCAAAATGGCTCCGGAAGTTTAGGACCCGAAAAACTGCTAAAAATAGTAAACTATGCTATAATTAAGGAAATTGAAAAACTGAAAGAAGCACTAGTGGGGATCCAAGTGGAATTAGCAGGTGGCCACCAATATCCACTTGGATCATTCCTCCCCCCTTAGGAATCAATGGTCCCCATTGCATTGAGTTCCTCCATGAGATGAGGGAACTTCTGCTGAACTTGGTCCCTGGTGAGCCACTTGCCCTGGTGAAGGAGTTGGAATGCTATGACAACTCGATACAGTTGGATATTCTGCTGGCAAGTGTGATTGATCTGTGTGTCCATGATCCGATCAGTTGCAGCTTGTTCCATGCAATCTAGATTTAACTTTGTGGTTGTGAGTTGTTCTACAATGTCGGATGTGCCTAGTAATGGTGGAAAGTATGGCTGAAAGTGGTCCACATTGAACACTGGGTGCAGACCAAGGAATGGGGGAATGCTGAGCTCAAATGCGTTATCTCCCATAGCCTTGGTAATGGTGTAAGGACCATATCGGAGTGGTCTGAGTTTCCGATAGGCTCTGGTAAGGCATTCCTTTTGCAATGCAACCAGACTTTATCGCCCACTTGAAACTTGTGTGGCACCCAATGTTGATCATGTCGCTGCTTGTACTTGGCATTTGATTTCTCCAGAATGTCATGGACCTGCTGGCCAATATGTTGGATGTGCTCAATGATTTTTTTTTGCTTATCTTTTTCGGACTAGACATGAGCTGAATCTACTTGAGTAGTTGCAAATGGCATGGCCACATCGATGGGACATAGTGGCTGGAATCCCAAGCCCACCTGAAAAGGGTTGTGGCCAGTCGAGCTGTGGAGAGCCCGGTTG
>APFE031381867.1:0-11611 GCA_000404065.3 Pinus taeda | reverse complement strand
TGTTCCCATACCCGTTATGTTGGTTAATCAAGGTTCTAGATGCAAACCCATTTGAACCCATTCTACTATGAAAACCCATGCCACGCATTGCTTCTCTATGCCTCTTATCTGTAAGTTTAACTCGTAAGTTATTTATTTTCATTTAAGGTTGTAGAAATTTTCAAACCCATCTCACCCTAATACATGTTTGGCTTCCTTCAGAAGAACATAGTAGATAGCTCGGAGTTTCATAGAGGCATAGCCCTTTGCATTATAGGTTTCCCTCTTTAATGTTTTTAGAGAGAGGCATTTTCGTTTGACTCTTTAGTTATTAATTACATAAGAAACATTATTTTGTGTGGTTATATTGAAGAATATTAGTCATGGTAGACAGGAGCCGAGGCTATGTTTTCTAATTTGGCACACTTCTCAGAGTTGTGAATTAAGGTGACCAAATGTCTTTGGTTCCATGACTAAAAAAAAGTTTTCATATTTATATTGGTTAAACAATGTTCTGAAGGCAAAACCATTCTTCATATTCTGTCATGCAAATCCATGTGATTTGTTGTGTCTCTATGCCTCCTATCTGCTTTAACGGGTAAGTTTTTTTGTTTACCTTTAAGGTTGTCGATATTCTCTCAACTTTTTTACCTTGAGTTGAGGTTAATTAATCCTTACTCCGTTGTTTGAGCACTAGGGTTATTTCAAGATGAGTGTTATAAGGGGAAAAATTCTTACCCATTCTATAGGTACAATGCCCTTTGTCAAATTTTTGGCTAGGGTTTTCAGAGCCATCTGAGCCTATTGCATGTTTAATATCCTTTGTAAGAACAAAGTGGATCGCTGAGAGTCTTTTAGAGGCATAGTCTTTTGCATTACAGATTTGTCTTTTTTTTTTTAACTTTCTATAAATCACCTATGAGAAAAGGATCCAAGCTAGTCTAGCTTATTAGTATGTCTTACAAAATCTTTAAAAAGTTAAATTAATGTTTTCAGCAAATGATTGTCAAGGCTTACAAAATTCCCTTATAGGAATCTTTTCAAATGGATGTGATTATTTATGTAAGATATTTAGTACTCTACAAAAAAAAATTTGAGAGAGTGGATGCTAATATAATTGAATCATGTAGTATAACATAGGGGGGATAATATGGGGTACAAAGAGACGTACCGAAGGGAATAATGTAATAATGGGATGGGCTACAGTAATAAATAAGGTGGTTAACCCATATTATGTAAGGGACCATAAGTAGTTAGCAATAATGTAATAAGCTCATGGAATTAGATAGATGGTATTCAGGGAACCATGGTAATGACCCATGGTATTGTATGTATGAGACCTATATAGAGGCTAGAGACTCCCCATTGAGAGAGGTCAAGGATTATTGTATGAATAGGTGTACGGATTATGGAGTGTTCTCCTTCATTAAGGAGTGAATGTATGGTATTGCCCTACCTTAAGGGTTCTATTAATAAAGTGAAGCATTGCTATCTATTTATATCTTATTATTTCTTGGGTATATTTGTATTCTTATATATTTTCGGGTTAGATCTATAAAAAGTGGTATCAGAGAACTTTCTTGGGCAAAGAAGAATTTTTATTATTATGTTGCAGGAACTTTTTGGGGCAACAACTTTGAAGATCAGATTTGTATGTTATGGTGCAATATTTGCATAATCTAATTGCAGATCTGGGTTCTTTGCAAAAAAATACCAAATTTGAAAAACCAATCGGCCAAATCAGAGTTCGGATGAGGGAGTTAGCGCTGATTTAAATATCAGCTATGTTGCAGACATTTTTAGGGGCGAAGAGCTTTTGGATCAGATATATATGTTTTGGAGCAAAATCTGCAAAATCTAATTCCATATCTGAGTTTTTTTGTGATAAAACCCAATCTAAAAAAATAAAAATTAAAATTAAAATTAAAAATTAAAAAAAAGAGAGAGAAAAGAAAAGAAAAGCTAAAATCGACCGAATTAGAATCCGAATGAGGGAGATATCACTGATTTAAAATCAACTGTTCTGTAAATGTTTTTCGGGGCGGTGAGTTTGCAGATCAGATCTGTACGTTCTGGTGGAAAATCTATAGAATTTAATTGCAGATCTGAGTTTTTGGTAAAAAATACCGAATTTGAAAAAAACAATCGGCCGAATCCGAGTCTAGATGAGGGAGATATCGCTAAATCAATTGTGATGTAGACATTTTTAGGGTTTGCGAGTTTGCAGATAAGATTGATATGTTCTGGGGCAATATTTGCATAATATAATTGTAGATCAGGTTTCTTTGTGAAAATATACCCAATTTCCAAAAAAAATTCAGTCGAATCAGAGTACAGATGAGGTAGATATCGCTGATTTAAAATCAAATCTTTTTCAAAAAAAATTGTGAAGGCGAGATAGCTGCAGTGCGAATCTGAAATTCCAGTTCTTAGATTGAAATTTGATGAAGATGTACAAATTTCATGGCTCTAATCTGGAAATATGGCTGGCACAAATGAAAGAATATTTCACTTTGAATCACATCGTAGATGATGAAACTAAACTACGTGTGGCATCCATTTACTTGTAGCAAGAAAGATGGCAATGGTGGTAGTCGCATTCTAAATGTTATCCAAGGAAAATTACTTGGGAGATGCTCGCAAACTCCATTTGTGGCCGCTTTCACCCTAAATCTAATTTTTTGGATCCTCTTACTAAGCTCAGACAGACAAGCACACAACCTAGCAAAGATTTTATTTTTACAAGAAGGAAGGAAACCAAGAAACCTAAAGGGTTGTTTTCTATTGGTATCTCCTTATTGCAGATTCATGGATGTATTCAGAAGGAGAAGATCATTGTGTCTATAAATCCTAGCTGCAAGCATCATTTTATCAATGTTAATTTGGCAAAAAATTGCAAGTTTCAAGAAAACACATTGAACACACAGGTTGATGATGAGGATGTTCAAGTTTATAAAGATTTGAAGCTTTCTATGGATAAGTATGTGTTGCATTGTGATTTTTATATTTTAGATATGGATAACATGGATGTTGTTTTGAGATATCCTTGGATGGAATATGTGGGTACTATTAATATTAATATCCAGAATAAATTCATGAAACTCTGGTATAAAAAGAAGAAAATAACATTATAGGATATTTCTATTAAGACACAAGCAAAGACTATTGAAGCAGAAGCACAAATCTTTAATGACACTGACACATCATATGATTAGCCTTTAATGGTCAATAACCAAACACAAACATCAAACCAGATACCAGAAAAACAAGGAGAATCCAAGGAGGCCGAAGCAAAAAATGTTACAGGTACTGATACATCAGATGAAGACTCAGCGGTTGAAGTAATATTGGAAGATAAGAAACAACAGTACACACCACAACATGTGCCAGCTACCAATCAGGCTCCATTAGGTGGTGAATTAAAGAAAAAGACACCGTTTGTTAAAACTTCAGCGTATCACCACCCATGTCACCCCACAAGAAAACAACCAACAAGATGGCAATGAATTATCCCCAAGGACAATAACCCTTGCATGATAGATAGACAGGGGCAACGATCCACCTACTACACATCAACATAAAAAGAGCTTAAACAAATGGATGGCACTACAACTGAAACCAAAATCTCTTTAGCTCTTAATTACAAAAGAAACTTTACTTTCTATGCTGATATTGAGGAATATCAGGGATGATTGGTAGGTGATAAGTTTATGTTTGTTGATTTAGGACACTTCTCATAGATGGAAATGAAGGTGAGAAAATGTATTTGGTTCCACTACACTTAAATCCAACAAGAAATAATCAATTTAAAATATGGTATGTAATGGCAGATAGTTTTCGTAGGAGTTCTCTATCCTTGTTTGATTCTCCCCTACATGGGGGAGGTTGCATTTATTTCCCAACTCAAGGAGGACATACAGAGCAACTTGTATATGCTGGTACTAGGTGAGCACATTTTCATCAAGATAGCATATAATTCCATTATGCCTTGAAGATATTGAAAAGCTGGGAAGTTGTATTTTATATAACAAAGGAGCATAGAATATGCTTTTTCACTGAATTGGAGAGACTTGTAGACTTTTGAAACAATTTGGTCATATTGGGGTCATCAACACTTCCAAAGTTTCTTTTCTAACAAGAATTTTGAATCAAAAACTAGGACACTTGTATGAGTGTTAATCTAAAAATGAATTACATTTAAAAGTTGAGTTATGGCCAAGCTTCATAGTGGCTAACTTGGCAGCAATAGTGGGAAGTCAGGAAGTCATCTCATATACCTTTTCAATAATGAATCTATACTCATGCTTGATTTGTCTTCCATGGGTGTAAGTTATGCACACCTCAAAAGCTGATGTATGGTAAAATATACATTACATAAATAAATGGGATTCTCATGTGCATCTACTTGGTACTCACCATCGACTTTAGATATAAATATATTATTGGTCATGCCTATGGTATCTTCCTCAGTCCTCTTTGCCTTTCATTATTGTTACTGAGATTTGTTGTTATCAAATTGATTATTTTGCTTGATTTAAAGGTCTTGTTGTGACAACAGTCATGTTTGCAGAATTTATACAGAAGGAGAGCGATCAGATGTGTGGTACGCATGCAGTTTCTTAACAAAAATTGTAGACATCCCAGTGAAATTCTCAGTATTCCCCACATTTCTCTAATTGAAGCCGATATGATTTACTATGTCTGAGAAGCATCCATGATTTTCAGAAATAACCAATGAAACCAATAGTCCCACATATCAGTTGGAGTGACATGCTTCATATATTTCAGAGATATCCAAAACCTTGTAGAAATATTTTTCCCTCGTACTGAAATATACTCGAGAAGTGTTGGCAAGGTGCAAGGCTAGGATCAAGGAAGACCATGTAAATTTATGTCGTTCTCAAGCTTGTTTTGAGGAGGCATGCATATGTTTATTTCATAGGAGGAAATCTATCTTCCTTCCAAGCTTGGTTTCAGGAGGCATAAGCATGGTTATTTAAAATAGCACACACATATCCATTATACTACCTAATTGTATTTATTTACCACTAAGACATTCAAATTCATACATCAACGGTTAAAATTCATCACGATAGGCTTCTGGGTGTTTCTTGAATCTTTTTCTATTTCCTCGAATGAAATTTTAGTGAAAGTAATATTTCCAAAAAATGTTAGTGTGAGATGTAGTAATGGGTGTGGTAATGTCTCTGATGAGGATTCAAGAATATTCGACCTAACTGCCTTATTTAGCAACATGTCAATCATCGCGAGCACTTCTATGGTCTCATTCCAAGGTACCCATTTCTCCTCAAAAACTCTTGGGGGATTAAAATAAACTAAATGCTTCCATATATATCAGATCCTACACGAGATAATTTAATGATACTTAATTTTAGCATTTCTTTAATCTGAACGCAATTCAATCCTGAGTTGAGCTGGGACTGAAAAATGTCTTGTGGTATACAAGTAGGATATGAATTGATTTTAGCATTTATTTTATCTGAACCAAAATCAATCCTGACTTAAGATGATACCGAAAAAGGTCTCGTGGATATATAAGTAGGATATGAATTGAAAACACACACTCTCTCTCTAGAAATATAGATAGAGTTATTAATAACCTGCATATTCAATCAAGATTTAGAATGTACCCCACTTTTATATACATGTGTGCAAACTATCATCGCAAATACAGACAAAGTTATCAATCACCTACATATTCAGTGAGGCTTTAGAATGCACCCCACTATTATATACATGTGTGCACATTGTAATTCCCTTTTCCTTTCTTCAATCTTTAGGCACCATAATAAGCTCCCCCAAAAAGAAAACTAATTTTGTAAAGAATAATTATTTTCATACTAGTATGGTAGGGTTCTAATTACTTATTTCCTTTTTCTAGCATTTATATGATGCCATGATAATATAAGATGGATAATTTTCTCATTCTCCAATGAATGATCACGGATATTAAGTCAGTGGGACTAAAAGATTACTTCCAATGTCATTCGTTGTGCGAATGCTAAGGAAACTGTTATAGCTACCATGATAACAACATGGAAATGTCTAATAATAGAACTAAAAGAAGCTAATATATTCCAAGAAAGAGAATGGCAAAGACAAACAATGAATATATAGTGAAATCTCCATAAGAACATGTCAAGTGGTTATGGAACTAGAAGTTGAGGCTGGAAGAGAGGGGACGGGAGAGGAGAGGTGTCGACATGCAAGCCCTCAATCATTGTGAAGGATCTGATGCATTTTATGAGAGGGTCATTAGGATAGTGCATGGGGTTTATGGAGGCTGACTTCGTAATCCCAGGATGGAGCCTAGGAGGAGCCTTAGATTGAGGAGACCCATCTTTGCTAACACAAGGCTAGGAGGAAGAAACAGCAAATAGAATATTGGTTTCATGGTAGAGTTTGGAGAGTCATATTTTATGCTAAGGTAGTTTTTCTCTAGCATTGGGCCTTCTTAGAGTTTCTCTATTTGATGATCTAATGAAGTCTATCTTAAGCTCTAGGGTGGGAGCTCCTCAAAAGTGTCTTGAAAGTAGAACAAGGATGAAGAAGGGGGGGCGGGCGCTGGTGTGGAGGGGGATGAAGAAGGATTAGAGGATTCTTGATAGAGGCATGCACCAATGATTTTGATGTATAGATTATATACCTAAGAATCTCCATTAGGAAAGAGCTAAATATCTCTATTTTGGATAATGAAATTTTTTGAAGAGGGTGCCACTCAGATCCTAGTAGAGGCATTAAAACTTCTCTTTGATCTTGTAGAAATCTAACATTTAAAGGCTAGCAGATCCTTCGACTTAGCCTCTTACAAGTGGGAAATTTGATAGATCTTATCTAAGCGATGGAGGTCATGATTGCTCTTTATCCAAAGCTGATGGGAGCCCACACAAAACTAATCTAGGGGGAACTTGAGGGCATGCATCTATTTTTCTAAATGCTTTGGAATTGTTGATGCTTTAGCAGATTAAATTTCTATTTAATAGTTCACAACCTTATTGATCTTTTAATCTCTTTCTGTTGGACTGATTGTCTATGGTTTTGACGAATTGTGTGCCAGGTAATCCCTGAAGGCTAAAAGAGACAAAATATTCTAACTACATTATTTTGTTTTTTATTATTATAGGGGTTGTCCATAGGCTAAATATTCTTGCACTATTGATGCAGAAGCATCTAACCCCCCCAATCAAACAAAAGAATCCAAAGCAGACCTTGACCATTGAGCTAAACAGGGGGACTTTTTGTTTAAAACAGAGATTAAATGATGGAATGGATAAGTCTCTAGAAGAATTAATTAAATGTAATCTGCCATATGTATTCTATAGCAAGCTTTAGGGCCTTAGTTGAGAGAT
This sequence comes from Pinus taeda, assembly GCA_000404065.3. NCBI lineage: Eukaryota > Viridiplantae > Streptophyta > Pinopsida > Pinales > Pinaceae > Pinus > Pinus taeda. The sequence goes on along the minus strand of APFE031381867.1, from coordinate 4,262 downwards.
TTGATGAAAGGATGTTATTGGATTCTTTACAGTGATCTGATCCAATGTTTCCATATAAATATATGTGCGATGAACCTGCATGTTCTATAAATATATGTAAGCCTACAGGTAGGAAAAGAAGAAAAGAGGCCACGAACTGTTGAGGATCAGGCTTGTATGAGATATAGAGAGTCTTAATCTATAATCATTGTGTACTTTTATAAATGCAAAGTTTGGTTTCGACCCTGGAGAAGTGTATTTCGAGTGTTGAAATTGTTATGAATTGGAATTCTGCAATAATTATATGTAGGCAGAGTCAAGGCAAAGCATAGAGAGGAGAATGATTTAGAAAATTTGTAAGTGATCATCAAATCCAATTGAAACATCAGAGAAGTGATCTGGAGAGGAAGAGAAGTTGATAGCTCAAGAAGTTGAGTTTAGAAGAGTAGTTAAGCAGTGGAAACATAAGACCCAAAACCTTTGAAGAAACCCTTTGAGGAGAAGCTAAACCATGGGAAGCTGAAGACTTAGTGGAAAAAAACTAAGCAAACAAAAGAGTGATGCAGTAAGTTATCAAGTGCACAAGAGCCATTTGATCACATGGATCAATGGTCCAGATGATTTTGCTAAAGAGGAAGGCGAAACATTGCATCAGCAGGATTCTTTATGGAGATTAGGTCTCGCAACCCAAAATCCAGTTTACACTGAAAATTAGTGCAAAACAGAGTTCAAGTTGAGTTCCAGATGTGAAATATTATAGCGGCCAATTGATAGCCTTATCGGGCCCAGAGAACTGGTCAGATCGGTAGTTTGAAGAAGTCAAGGCCTAATGTGAAGGAACGTCGATACGCCGAAAGAAATGAAGTGCTAATCGACGATTAGAGGCATAGGAAGATCAAGAATTGGCATTGGAAAGAGGCTTGCGATAATGTAAAGGCCCGATGGATGAACAGACCTAACATCACTTTGAGCTACAGTGTATAAGCTTTTAAGTCCACTTTATATTGGTTCGGGCAGAAGGTCAAGGTAAATCCTTTGTATATTTTTAAAGAGTTGTGTGAGTGTTTAAAAGCTTGAACATATAATTAACGACTCCAATAGTCACATATCGGAGTCAGAGGGGTGATGAACCACATATGTGGTAAGGCCAGTTAAAATAGCCGATAGTGATTGCGATGAAGTTAAACCTCAAAATATGTGCTGAAGCTGTACGGAAAATAGAAAGGGGTATATTTGCATAGTTTTTCTTTGTAAACGTATTTATAAGGAAATTGCACGAGTGAAGGTTATTGTGTATAAATATATATATTAACCAAGGATTAAGAGGGGTGGTTGATATATATGTGCTCATGCGTTTATAGCATTATGAAAAGGTGTTGAAGGGTTTTTAAATCCCGATAGAAGGATTATGAACGAAGACTTTAATAAAGTCTTATACAAAGGCTTGAGATCTAGTTAAAGGTTCCGATAGACAGGTTTTGGTGGGGTGATTGGGTTCTGATACAAAGGAACTGGTGGTGAAGGGCCTTAACCATATATAAATATGAAATTTTGACTCCTTTGTGAGTCAAATGCCTGGGATAGTTGTGTTTATGCACTCTTATGCAATTTGTGGGTATGTGTGGGGGTAACCTTGCACCATTATTGGTAACAGAGGAGAGTTTTAATCACAATAGATTTGTATTAGAACAGAACTGAGGTTAGAGCAGAATTGTAAGTGAAACAGTTGGGGTTACACAACAAAAAAATTCTATGTGAAAGAATTAAAAGCAGAGTTATGTGTAAAGATGTTTACGTAGGCAAGAGGAGAATCAAATTCTAATTTGATAGAAGAAGATGCACAGAGATGATGGGTAGTAGTTCTAGCAGAGGCTTGGAATAGGCATGAACAGAGGATTCCGTAAACGAAAGAAAAAGCAAGATTGCTTAATGCAAGTTCTGAAGGAAAGAGGACTTGGAGACAAAACAGAGGACAATCCTTTCAAGTCAGAAGAAGAATGGGTGAAACAATATCAGACTGAGGTCTTGAAAGAGAGGTAATATTTTATGTTCTATTTTAAATTGAGAATGTGTGTTTATATATTAATGCACAGGTGACAACAAGAGAAGCTGTGAGAAGGGAACTAGATGTGTTCTTGAAGACAGAGTAAGGAGAATACTCTGATAGAAAAGTGGCAGTGGACCTGAAGAATCCAACAAGAAATTGGAGAGAGAGGAAAACTGAAGTGTTCTCAAGAGAGAGTGAGAGATTGTAGAAGCCTAGAAGGAGCAAAGGTGTTGCTAAATGGGAGGTTCCAGACAGAGGACCCATGCTTACCAAAATATTAAGTGAGGAGAGCTTAGTGAGGTAAGATTGTAGGCAGGAGGACTAGTTGTAGCAGAGGCTTGTTGCAGATAAGTGAGAAGTTCATGACGATAGAGGAGGAAAGCAGCCTTTTGAAGATATCTTAAGAGGTAATGAAGATATTGAAGCAAAAGGTGACCGAGAAAGATTTTCAGAAGAGAAGGATTGACTGGATACAAAAGAAAAAGTCTATGGTTGAGTGTATAGAAGCTGTCATGGAGATGAAGAATCATAATCTTATTCTGATGAAGAATGAAGGAATATTGTCTCAGAAAGATAATCAAATGAGTTTGATTGATGTTAGTGATAAAAATCAAATGTAGGAGAATGATAATGCAGATGATGAGACCATGATAGTTCTTAGAGAAGGTAAACAATAAGATACTGAAGGCAAGATTGAAGAAAGAACTATGTCAGCTAAAAACATAGTAAAGGATCATCAGTTCATCATGATGATAGGCATAATAGAAATAGCCATGGAAGCTGTTGATACAATCAAGGGAAATGAAGGACATCTACTGAAAGATGTTAAGAAGGAAGAATTCTATGCAAAAGACATAGTAGAGGGAGAAAGAACACTAGTAAAAGAGTGTTTTGTAGAGGATGAAAAATCTGTTGAAACTATCTAAAGTATAAGGAAGTATCTTTTAGAAGATAAAAACTTTGAAGTAAAGGATGATGAAGAATGTCTCTTAAATAAGAGAAGCAACGATTTATTGCAGCATAAGGAATATAAAAATGCATGGATGTGTGAATATGTGACAACATAGGAACAAGTTATTGTGGAAGAAGAAGATGAAGTTCACTATGAAGAGTTGATATGTGGGTCAATAGTTGAAACTGTTGAGCCTTATGTTGATGCCTCAAAAATCGCTGAAACAACATTGGCGGATAACCACCCAGTCCGGACCTTCAAGTAGTTCCTTTTTCATTAGGATTAGTGGCTCTGACTGGTTTAACTAGGTCAAGTTACCTTTTCCCTATTGCTATTGGTTTATGATGTATCTTTAACTACCAATAGACAGGGATATCAAATCACTTCTTCTTGCTAATCAGGCAAGAGAATAACCCTTAAGCTGATTTGAGTTCATTGAAGCCACAACTAAAATTTTGCCTCTTTGAGAAGAGGACATGTGTGCAAACTATCATCGCAAATACAGACAAAGTTATCAATCACCTACATATTCAGTGAGGCTTTAGAATGCACCCCACTTTTATATACATGTGTGCACACTGTAATTCCCTTTTCCTTTCTTCAATCTTTAGGCACCATAATAAGCTCCCCCAAAAAGAAAAATAATTTTTTAAAGAATAATTATTTTCATACTAGTATGGTAGGGTTCTAATTACTTATTTCCTTCTTCCAACATTTATATGATTCCATGATAATATAAGATGGATAATTTTCTCATTCTCCAATGAATGATCATGGACATTAAGTCAGTGGGACTAAAAGAGTACTTCCAATGTCATTCGTTGTGCGAATGCAAAGGGAACTTTTATAACTACCATGATAACAACATGGAAATGTCTAATAATAGAACTACAAGAAGCTAATATATTCCAAGAAAGACAATGACAAAGACAAACAATGAATATATAGTGAAATCTCCATAAGAACATGTCAAGTGGTTATAGAACTAGAAGCTGAGGCTGGAAGAGAAGGGACGGGAGAGGAGAGGTGTCGACATGCAAGCCCTCAATCATTCTGAAGGATCTGATGCATTGTTTCAGAGGGTCATTAGGATAGTGCATTGGGTTTATCAAGGTTGACTTCGTAATCCCAGGATGGAGCCTAGGAGGAGCCTTAGATTGAGGAGACCCATCTTTGCTAACACAAGGCTAGGAGGAAGAAACTGCAAATAGAATATTGGTTTCGTGGTAGAGTTTGGAGAGTGGTATTTTATGCTAAGGTAGTTTTTCTCTAGCATTGGGCCTT
>APFE031381866.1:425830-441662 GCA_000404065.3 Pinus taeda | reverse complement strand
AACAACCACATAACACATGCACACACATATACATGGGCGTTGTGGCCCTTAAAATATCTCCTTGGTTAACTAGCCTAGTTGCACATATACATGTTATTTACATTACATGGGTTGATTAGGGGTGTTACATTCCTCTCCCCCTTATTGATAAATTTTCTTTAGTGCTATATATACACACATATAAAATGGCTCATTCAAAAAGATCAAGGTATTCCTCCCTCATCACATTCTCATGCTCCCATGTACCATCCTCAAGACCAAAATGGGTCCACTACACCTTGAACAATGTGATAGTTGGTTATTAACTTGGTGTTAATAACCAAGACATGACTTAACCATGGGAGGTTGTGGAGAGAACTAAATTTTTAGGCTCAAGATACACCAAAGGAGAATGCTCAAAGGTGTCAGATTCTTCCAAGAAATCGTCGAGGAAAGACAGTGATGGGAAAACATCCCCATCATCCCATGGCAGTGCCCATTGTAGGGAAAGAACTGAGCCAAGCTATCATCACCATACTTACACTAGACATGGCAAGGAAATGTATAATCACTCTCAACACTTGAATGTCCATTTTGATTATAATCATCTTTTTAATGATGAGCATAAAACATGGCATCAAAAAACATGTACCTTTTGTGGATTACATAGCCATACATGTTCTAAGTGTTGGAAAATAATGGCAACACACAAAAGGATGAGGCATCTTAAGAAGATTTGGAGGAAGAAGATGTATTGCAGTCATTGCGACATAAGTGGCCATCAAAGAACCACTTGTTGGAGGCTCCATACAGAGAAGTGCCTTAAAGACAAAGCGTCGGTGCATGAACCAGGCGAAACAATTGTTCAACAAGAAAAACCACCATAAGGAGGCGACCCATTCATAGTGATGAGTGAAATATGTTTTCTAGATATGTTAGCATTTCATGGTAGCTCTTTTGTAAATCATTTGTTGCATTTTAAATTGTAAAAAGTGATGTTGTGTTTCCATCACTTGTTCAGCAACAATGATGTTTGATATTATTTTGGGTTGCATTTTAAATTGTGAAAGTGATGTCATGTTTCCATCACTTGTAAAGACAATAGTGTTTGGCCTTCTTATTGTAAATCATGTGTTGCAATGATGATGTGTTTTCCTTGATGTAGCTAGGGCATTCTATCCATCTTGATGTAAACTTGACCACTGAGTATGTGTTATGAACTTGTGGAAAGTGTTATCACTCAGGTTGTCCCTAGGCTCCTTATAGGGATACGGCCGAGGTAACCACAAACCAATCTTTGGTTTGCAGGTTCTAGCCCACCTGCAATCAGAGAGGGCTCTCTATCTATGTTTCAACTTTTGTTGATGATTTTAGGCTAGCTTTCTGGCTTCAAGGGAGTGTTGTTTGTGATTGGATGGAAGGTAGGATTCTCGAACAAAGAGGCAAGGTAAGGTGTGATAAGTTTTGAACCATTGGGCATGGAGTCACGGATTGAGGCTTGCTTGCATTTTCTTGGTCACAAGGGGATAGGGAGCGGGATAACCACACAGGATACAATTATCAATCTGTTGAAAGTACGGAATGAGAATCAGGGATGAAAGGCAAAGGAGAATCATTTCATCATGCTGAAAAAGAGGAGAAATGGATGAACGGGATCTAGGAGCAATTAAGAATTCCTAAACATGCATTCATTTGTGAAAGAAACAACGTAAACAAGATCATTTAAGTATACATGCTCATAGCTATTTCTGAAGAAAACATCGAGAAATGTAGAAATTGAACTTAAGGTGTACTGAAAAAAATATTAAGCTATTCTTTTTTCCTGCAATTTAGAAGGCGGAACGGTGGTAAAAATCATAAAAGTAAACAGAGGAGAAAAACGCTTATTGAATCATGTAGAAGCACAGGAATTCCATAATCATTCCTTGGCCAAGAGGAAACATCAAGTAGTTTTGCAATCCATGCTTTCAGCAATCTTTGATTATGGAAATTATGATAGTTACAGTACGAGTCTCTGCTCGGAGAAAAATGCTGGAAAGGAAGACTAACCAACTACTACCAACCAACCAACCCCTCACAACATTGTTCAGGGTGGTATTTATAAGCAAAATATCGAAAAGACATTCATTACAACTGACCTAAACAGGTCTGCTAGAAAACTCTTCAAAAATATAAGTGTTGATGGAATTAAATGCAAGTAAATCTTTTTAGCGCAGCTGAATCAGAAAAGGTGACAATGTGGCCCTTGGGGGCTAGATGCGGTGTTGCCGGAATGATTGTGCTTTGGGGACTGTAGTTCTTCTCTGGTGTGAGTTAAATGTGCAATAATTATGATTTGAGGGTTTCAAGTGGCTTCGCCCTCTTTCTTTGAATCTGCTGGAAGGTATTAAATGTTCTCCTGCTTCGGGCCGATGCTCAAGATTTTTACTGATACTCTTTGCCGCTACATTGATGGTTTCCGCCGTCGACTGATACTCTTTGACACACTTGATGCCTGATGATTTGATTTGATACACTTTAAACTCTGTCATTGATCTGCTGTTGTCTTTAAACCGGATCACTTTGGCACGATCAGGCGATTTTCGGACTTTTTCGGCGTGCAATGGGCTAAGAAATCAAATAGATTCCCTGAAGATTCCCCGAAATGGTCTATTTCCCGTAGCGATGCACGATTAGTGAAACTGCCTCTGTTTCTTGTTCTGGAGCTCTGAAGTGCGATTTTTCCTCCTGTGCGAAGTTTCGGCTTTCTGGTTGCTGACGTCAGCATGATGTCGGCTATACGGCGGATGATGTCAGCTGTGGTGGGTCCCTGGTACAGAATGACATGGTGAGGTGCTGATACTGGAGGTAATGCGATGAACTAGCTCCGATGCAATCGCAATATCACATCGCAGGGAACGAAGGGTGCTTGAGTTGGACATTTGGCGCTTGCGACCGCTAACCACCGATATCGCGATATCGCATAGGGTGGTGAAGAATAGGTCATAACTTGCGTGGAGGGGAAAGTGCGATCTTGTGATGCGATCTGGCTTTTGAGGGTCTGCGGAGTGTCAAGGAAGTTGGCAAGGGGTTTGTTTTGGGCAGAAAGAGTAAGTAAGTGGGTGTGAAGGGAATTTGAGGTTTCGGAAGGAGTCCGATTACCTCAGAGGGATTTTGTACTCTGGAAGAAGTCCATTGAATCTGGAAGATGGTTTGAAGGTTGAGGGTTCTTGCTAAGTTTTAGGTAAACTGAGCAATTCCCGGGGAGTACTTATGGTTATTTTTCAACCAGGGGGAGGGATATTTATATAGGGGATGATTTACATAATATTAGTAGGGGGATGGGAAAATATAGGGAGCTAAATAATAATGTTAGTGGTTAATGTGGAGCTGGTAAGAAAGCGCTAAGTTCAGGAGACCTTAGGCTGTTACAAGGGGGTAGAACCATTCTTTAGAGAAAGTATGGAACAACTTTGAGTAAAGCAGATCTATACTCAAGCTACTGTTATGAAAATGATGGAACTTAAGAGGTGTCAAGTAGATCTTGACCATCCTTTGGGGAAGTTAGTTAATGATTTGGGGAAAGCAGAGAAGGGGAGTTAGTTATACCTCTTTTGAGCTTCTCGCATGGAACTGCCTGCTGATTGTGTCCTGAGTGAGATAACACCTGAAAATATGGAACTGATCAATAATTAGGATTCAGCAACCTCAGAACTACCTACCTAGCCTACTTACCTAGCATTTTTTCTTCTTTTGATTTGGGTGCACTTAGAGTTGCAAACCCATCATTCATTTTTCTTTTGATGCTTTCCTATCTACATACTACCCTTATTTCTTCCAAGGGCCCAGATTAAGCTGTTGGGCTCCTCTGCTTCTCTACCTATCTAAGAATCTGCTAAGATTAAGCTGTTTGGACAGATTTACATTCTCTATATTCTAAAACAGGAAATTCAAACATAGGGAGACCAAGATTAAGTTGTTTGGACCTCCCTTTAACTGAAAATTGGTGATACCGGGATAACTTTTCAAAATTTGGAAGGTAAGTGAATGAACTTGGAGTAGCCTTCTTTGCTTGGAGACTGTTAAGCAAATATGGAGCATTGCAGCATGCAAAGTATGACATATTTGGACTGTCAAATGTCAATCATGAAATATGAATAACCTGCTGCAGCAGGAAGCTAACAGAAAGTATGGGATGCTTGGGTCATTAGTTGGTCATGAAAGTCAAGCATGTAATTTGCAAAATAATGTACTATAGGTTCCAAAAAATTGTAGGTGTCGGCTCATCGCTTAAGGCTCCAAAGAATAAAGGTGAAGGAGATGTAAGCGAGACCTTTCAGGTTGCTTGTGATGTAGACAAGGTATATAAAACTTGTAGATTATTTTTCATGCTTTTGGAGGACCAAAAGCTCCTCAGTGGGGAGGATTGGTCTAGGTGGCTCCAAAGACATACACAGGACAAAGAGTACTCAGGAAAGCTCAAAAATGAAAGTGTTTTTGATTATGCTTGAACGAAGACCAAAGCGTAGATCTCTTCGTCCTAACTGTGACAGTGTGAATGGTTCATAAATCTGGGTCTGGATGAAGGAGATACAGGTAGTCAAAGTTGGGTTGAATTTTTTCTAACTGTGTGGCTTAAGGAGGCCACAATTTGGATAGAGCATGGCCACCAGATTCTGGCCAACCTGGGCTAGAGTTTGGGCGAAATTGTAGCCTTGTTAAAGAGACTCCTTTAGCTTAAAAACTGAATTTTCAAAACTGCATCTTGTTTGTATTAATAAAAAAAATATAGAAAAAGGGAGGTGGGGGCCACCAACCTTGCCACCCCCCAACCTTCATAACCACATACATATTAATGGAGGGGTGGGCCACGAACTATATCCCTCTCCCACAAAACTCTCAACAACCATATATGGGGGTTGGGCCGGCCCTTGGGGCACGAACCCAACCACCCAAACACAGAACCTAAAACAAACTACCCACGACCAATTATGGAGTATGACAACTACGGGAAGTGGGTATGGTGGGTGGGCCTGACCCTACTGAAACCCCAAAACTTAAAATAAAATAAAAAATTCGTTGATTTGTGTAAAAAGAAGGAGGAGGCAAGGTTTGGCTGCCTGACCTCCTCCCTACTAAACCGGATCTCAACCATTACACCAAACCACCTTATTGAGAAATCCACCTACGAAATTATATTTAAACGTAGTTTTTGAGTGCACCCAGGTAGATGGAGGAACTAGGAGCGGACATGCATTTCAAGGCAGAGAAAGGCAGTGCATGCAGTTCGAGGCAACATTTTGTAGGGTGGCCAAATTTTCACTTTGTTACATTTTGACAAATTTTATATGGTTTTAGCACTTCTTGACGCCATGAAAACATTGGCATTATTTGTTTCTCCATTAGAGTTCTACATTTTTTGGCCACTTTTCAATATGGAGGTGGAACCATCACTGATGCAGAAATAGGGAGCAGAACCATGATCCTTGAAATTTTCCCGAGGAGGTAATTTTTCTCCATGTCGGAATATAGTCAACTTTATAGTCATTTTTCATGGTTTTCCATAGGGATCACAATGGCAAGGATAGATTCACCTTTTGAGTTGTAGATTTCCAGTCCACCCACATAGCAGAATCTTTGAGGAATCTAAGGGGAATCTAAAAGATTCCTTGAACGCAAGATTCTCAATTTGTCAGAATTCAAAAATTGGACAGTCGATTTTGCACTATTCATTGCCATAAATCTGATGGTGCATTCAGATTTCTCGTTTTCTCATTCTATTTTTCAGCCACTTTTCTAAGTGGAACACAGGTGTCAACATTCATGTGCAAGCAACCATTTCCATGTGATTGATGTTGTGAGATTGATGGCATGAAAAACTTCAGTAGTTTGACATCTGCTTCTCTAGATGGCCCTTGGTTGTGAGTATATGCAGTGTATTCAGGTACTTCTTTTGCTATGCATTGTGCTGCACAGATCCCTATTTTATGTTGATGAGGGATCTTGTTTATTACTTGTTTTCATGGTTCGTGCTTGATGTGACGCGGGATCACCTACGTGATGTACTTATTGTCATGATTCGTCATGTTATGTTTTGAGATCCCTTTTTTGTATGTTTATGGGATACTCATGTTGTCGTCATGCATGTTTGCATTGATATCCCTTTTATGCCCTCTTGGCAGGATGCTCATCACGCATGAGTTTGTGTCATACTGATAGGAGTCTTTTGCTTGAGAGCTCCTGTAGTGGAACATCTCTTGGAGCCAGTCTTGTGTGAGGACATTTTCCTTATATGATAGTGACATCACCTCTATGTAGATCATCACTATTGACAACACTTAATATAGTGGCCTACACCATCTTGACACCAGGGCCTGGAGACAGAGCCCCTCCTAGACGAACTCTGTTATCAATGGTTTATGTTTTCAAGTGTTTATGATTGACATGTTTCTCTTCTTTACAACATGTAGATGTCTTCATTTATGTTTTCTTTTAAAAATGCAATTTAACAAATCACGAAAGTAAAAGGTCTTGGAAGGGTCCTTTGTCACACCCAGACCTGGATCAGTTGGATTCCTATCCACCTTGAATTTCTCATCCAAGTTATGTATTGAATAGACCTAAAACTCCCTTGTGGGCTCCAACTTAACTATATTCCAATGAATTAAATGGTGATCTTAAAAAACACGCCATTTTAGAAATGAAATATGAAGGAAATTATCGATGTGCATGGATGTTAGTAATGCAATCCTATATGGCAAAATTATGATCCTTTTAAAATATCAAATGGTCCACAATATGTTGTTATTAACATTACACAATTACACAATCTCAACAAAATTTTCCTTTCCTTCACCCTCAACGAGACATGGTGTTGAGCCTCAAAACTACCCTTTCCTTAACAACCCTTGTCATCCATTTTCTTTGTTCTTCCATGAAGAAAATGCATCCATATCATCAACAACCAGTAGATATTGACTCAAGGAGAAAATTTTAGTGATTTACATGTTATGCTTTTATGTTTTGCTATTTGAATAAGTTTTTGTTTTTTAGCTACAGAACATGACCTATTCTACAACTAATCAGTTGTTCCGCAGCTATCTTCATGCTTCAAAAGGTTACAGGTGTCAAACGAGGAAACCGGCCACATGGGCATCTCTGGAATGGTCATGACATGGAGCCTATCCTAGTCAACTAGCCCAAATCGATAAAGAAACCAGCTCAAGGCTCTAATCAATGGAGAAGTCAAACGTAGAGACTGAAGGCAACAAGACTCTGTTTTGTGGATAATCAACATGTTTCATAGTGATGGGATCTGAAACAAATTCCAGAACCCATGGACTCTGACAACCATCTGTGTAGCTGAATCCAACAACCATCATCTTATATCTATGCCTCCAGCAACCGAGGCACAAAATTTTGTGTGCCTGTGTGCTACATGTTTTTGGTTGTAGCTTATTTTTCTCCACAAACAGTTGCATAATTTTCTTATAAATACCTATGTAAAGAACTCAAAACCAGTTTGAATTTCCTAATGTATTAAGCTCAGACTCTTGCTCTGTAATTTTGAAAACTCATTTCCTGTGTTTTTTTAATATGAAGACTGCAAGTTTCATGTATATGTGGAGTTTCTTGGAGTCTTGATTAGGTACACATAACCTTATCAGCTCCAGAGGGCCCCTGTGCTGACTAAGGTTTTATTTCATTTTGTTTTATATTTTCTAGTTAACTATTAATTCATCATTTCTTCCACAGTGTTCATAACCATTTTTCATGCTAACCTTGTTTATAATGCAATCTTTCTCATTTTGTTACTAATGTAGAATAGCTTCTTTTAGTACATAATAGCTTTTTTTTTCTTAATTTCTTTCTATCTTTTATCAGTAGTTAGAAGTTGAAATTCAATAGTGTAATGTTGTTTGTTTTATTTACTATTTTACTAGTCTTTAAGTTTTCAATTAGACTGATCATTGCCATTATAGTTCTTGCCATTTTGTTACTAGTTTATTGACTCATGGTGTATATGAATGTTTTCTAAAAATCCATTCTAGTCGATAACTCATCTTAAACTAAGTGGTTGAATACTTCATTCATGTAATGAGTATTTTCTTTTGCATTTACCTTCTCTTAGAATAATGAAGTAAAAAATTCCTCAAAATGTCGTCACAAGGAGGTTTTTCTCCCAAAATTGAGAGGCAGAGTAACTAAGCACTTCATTTAGTTTTGTTTCCATAATAGATAGTTGCAATTTCACTTTTAGTTTTTGGTATTTCATTTAGTCTTATTTTTTTGTAATTGAATAGATAGTAGTTGAAATTTTACCTATTAGTTTGTAGCTCATGATTTGGAAATAATGATGTGATTAGAAATAGAAACTCTATTTTCATTTCTTGATTAAACTTTGCTTCAAAATCTTACTTAAGCTCTTTTTAGTTCTCATTTCTTTAGGTCCTTAGCAGTCCTTACAGAATTTAGATTTAATATTTTTTTAAGTACATTGTAAATCATTAGGGATTAAAGGATCAAAAACCCCCAAAAACAACAAAAAAACCAAAAGCAATGAAGTAAGAAGCGTCATCTAGCACATATAGTGCACTACACTTCATTAGTTTATGATACCCGGATTGATAATTTATGTAGAGAAATTTAGGACACTAAATTGATCAAACATTTTGGCGCTGTTACTGGGGAAGTGTAACTAGGTAGCCTTATCTCTTACATTCAAAAACAAAACAACAACAACAACAAAAGAAAACAATGACATGCATAGACAAAGAGACTCTAGGGGTAAATTTATTGCTAGGGGAAGAAGTTTGATTCCTACAACACCACCTACTCCACCTAGAGCAAGGAAAGGCACACCTCAATCCCAAACTCATACTCCTAGCCATAGGATTCCTAGAATTCAAGGGGCAGAAACTCAATCAGAAGAACCTCTTACTTCATCCATCAAAACAGTCCTAGGAGAGCAAAATTTTGAATCTCCAATAGCAGGGATAACCTTTTTCACCTCCACAGGAGATCCTATTGTAGTTGAAAAATTAGGAATACCTCGTGAGGAAGAAGAAGTAGAAACTCTCTCCCATAATCCATTAATAGAAGAACCAAAGGAGGAGGGAATAAACTTGTAGGTTGAACCCTATACTGACTCTGAAAAGACTATAATGCCAGAGGAAGAACAAGATGCAGAATTCTCATTGTTTTGAGGAGGGGGTAGAGGGAGAGGTAGAGGAGATAATGGAGGAGGTAGAGGTAATAATGGAGGAGGCAGAGGAAATAGGGAAGTAGATAAATCTTTTGGATTCCCTATAGTGGATGAAGAAACACATACCACAATGAATAATATCTCACCATCTATCCTCCCAAACTTCTATGGGTTGAGAAGTGAGGACCCTGAAACATTTTTTTTTATTTTGAAGTCTTGTGCAGAACTTATGACTATCTAGAAGACTCTCAAAAACTCAAATTGTTTCCTTCAACATTGAAAGGGGTTGCTTTGAAATGGTTCATGGGGTTAGTCACTTAATCCATTAGAACATGGAATGACATGAAAAATGCATCTTCGGATAGATACTTGGATTATTGTATGCCTACCAATCATAAATATGAGGTGTTCAAATTGATGCAAAGAGAGGATCAAAACATAGAAGATTTGATTGAGAGATTCAACTATAATTTGAAAAGAGAAAAGATGAACAATTTAGATGAAGAAAATTTGAAAGCTCTTTTGTTAAAGGCCATTAGAGATGAGTGGATAGATATCCTTAACATGATGGGGAAGGGAGATATCTCTCAACTTCCATTGAGTGACATAGGACAACCATGTGTTCATCTGTCAAGAGGGAAATATAAAACAGGGAAAGGGTTGAGAGATCCTTCTCTTCTTAGAGCAGACAAATCTGCAACTGGATCTGTAAGTAGGGTAGAAATTGGCAATATGCTTGATGAGTTTAAAACTGACATTTTAGGGAGCCTTAGTGAGCACCTAGACACCCTTAAAATTCAAAAAAAGAAGAAAATAGAGGTTGATGCTTTAGCAAAAGAAACGTGCTCTAAGGGAATGCCCTTTAGACACAAAATTTGTAGAAACTTGTATGATCTATTTGGAAAGCCATGAAACTAAGGGTTTTGCTTCAATCCCAGGTCTTAAGGTTGTTTGTCAAGAGGAAACAGTACCAAATTCTGCAGAATCTCTTTGTTTTTTTAAGAGAACACCTTAGTTGGGGCCACAAAATCAGGGATTTAACAATCAAATGTATCTTCAACCCCCACCAAACTGGAATTCTTGGCACCAACTTTGGCCTCATCCTCAATCTCAATATCAATCTCAACCATGGCCACAAAGGGTACAAAATAATTATGGGGGATTTGCTCAATAATATCAATATCCTCCATACTATTAGAATTATCCTCCCCCAAAAACTCAACAACGAAATCAATAGCCACAACTTTAGAATCAGAACCCTCAACTTTCATTGCCATTTCCACAATAACCTCCACAACAAAGTCAAAATCCTCAACTCTTACTACCATTTCAGCATAAACCAAATCAGCTACTGGCCCAACCACTACCAAACCCCAACAATAGAAATCCTCAGAATTTTTACATGGTACAAGGACAACAATTTCCAAATTACATGACTACTCCTCTAGATCTTAGTGGTGTTCAATTAAGCTCTGGTAGGATATTAGAAAAGGAAAAACCTTTTGTAGTTATTCAAGAACAAGACACTTCTGAGGAAGATTCTCTAAATGTCAATAAAATTTTTGAGGAAACATCTCTCCAAAACCAAAACACTAAAAAAAAAAAAAAAAAAAAGAATCAGTGAACAGAACTCCTATCATTGATTAACCAACATCTACTTCTTCACCTCCTTTTCCTGAGAGACTAGAAATTGATAGAGGGGTAGAAAAAAAGATCTTGTTGCCCAATTATGATTTTCTAGATGAATTGAAGAATGTCTGTATCAAAATTCCTTTGTTACAAGCCATTAGGTAAACTCCAATTCTAGCCAAGAAAATAAAGGAGTTGAGTAGCAAAAGAACAAGAAGAAAAGCAAAAAAAAACAGAAAGAATTCACCTAATAGAAAAGATAGTAGACATAATGATGGAAAAAATTTCCATACAGAAGTATGTGGATTCAGGGAGTCCAATTGTCAAGACACATATAAATCGAATTGAAATTCCAAATACATTGATTGACTTAGGGGCAGCAATAAACATCATGAGTAGACAAACTATGGATCAGCTTAGACTTCCTAATCTTCTTTACACGCCTACCTTACTGCAACTTGTAGATAGATCAATAATAAAACTAGATGGTGTACTAGAAGATATTTCAATCTCCTTAGATTCTTGGGAATATCCTATTGATTTCATGATTTTAACTCCCAAGAATAATCTAGGAGGACACCCAATCATATTAGGAAGACCTTGGCTAGCCACAACTGATGCTCTTATTAGTTGTAGATCTGGTGACATGTATATTTCTGATGGTAATTCAACAAAGAGATTTACTTTGTATCCTCTAGCAAAAGAAATCACAAAAATAGATGGCAAGGAATGGATTATTTATGACAATGATATTCAGCCTCTCTTTACTACTTCAAAAATTAGTGAAGATAGTCAAATTTTGAATACATTGGAAAATCTTGAAACATCTTCAGAATGATCATGCAAAATTTCAAGAAAAATCTAATGTTGAAGACTTTTCATCTAGGTAGATGTCTTTGTATTCTATGGAAGAGTTTGGTAGCTCTACAATTGAAATTTTTCCAGGTAGGACATTGAACATAAACAAAAACTTGGAGAAACTACAACAAGAAGAGATAACCAAAACATTACAAAAACATTCTATTGCATTTACATGTGAGTACACCGATATGAAAGGTATTGATCCTAAGACTTGTATCCATCATATCTATATTGAGGAAAACAGTAGAACAATCAGACAGCCTCACAGAAGAATGAATCCAAACCTTAGGGAAATTGTAAAAGAAGAGCTCCAAAAATTACTCAATGTAAACTTCATTTACCCAATTTTAGATAGCCAATGGTTTTCTCCTTTGGTAATTGTGCCTAAAAACAAAGGTAAACGGAGAGTGTGCATTGATTAGTGAGAATTGAATAAAGCAACCTTTAAATGTCACTTTCCTTTGCTCTTTATAGATCAAGTGTTAGATACATTACCAGGAAAGAAGTATTTCTCATTCTTGGATGGTTTTAGTGGTTATAATCAAATTCAGGTAGCATCTGAGGATTAGGATAAAACCACATTTACTTGTCCATGGGGAACATTTGCGTACCGAGTACTTCCTTTTGGATTGTGTAATGCACTTGCAAGATTCCAAAGAGCAGTACTAGGATTTTTTTCTGATCTAATACATGATTATGTAGAGGTATATATGGATGATTTTACAGTCTATGGAAACACATTTGAAGAAGCTTTGGAAAATTTGGAAAAAGTTTTTAAAAGATATAAAGAAACAAACCTTTCACTAAGCCATGAAAAATGTTTTATGATGTTTATAGAAGGTAATGTTTTAGGACATCACATTTGAAGAGATGGAATTAAAGTTGACAAATCTAAAGTTGAAGTCATCTTTAAGTTATCAATTCCAAATTGCCAAAAGGATGTTAAAAGTTTTCTAGGATTTACATGATACTATAGAAGGTTTATAGAAAACTTCACTAAAATAGCATCTCCACTCTTCGAATTGCTTACAAAAGATTGTGAATTTAGTTGGAATCCTGATTGCCAACTAGCATGTGGAACCTTGAAAGAAAAAATTTCTGAAGCACCTATTTTAAGAGGTCCAAATTGGAAACTTCCTTTCCATATTTCCACAGATGCTTCAGATACAGTGGTGGGAGCTATATTAGGACAAAAATATTTGGTTACAGCGGTGGGAGCTATATTGGGACAAAAATATTTGGTTCCTTATGCCATTTACTATACAAGTAAGAATTTGACTCCCACTGAATTGAATTATACTATGATTGAAAAGGAATTTTTTGTTATTTTTCATGCAATTAATAAGTTCAAACATTATATAGCAGGCTATGAAACATTGGTTCATATATATCACTCTGCAATTAGATATTTGATGAATAAACCTATTACTAATGGTAGAGTTACAAGATGGATTTTACTTTTGCAAGAATTCAACATTACCTTGCTAGATAGGCCTGGAGAACAAAACAAAGTTGTTGATTTCTTGTCTAGGATTCAGAATAGCAAAGAAGACTCTCTGATTGAAGATAAGTTTCCTGACGAATATCTTTTTGCAGTAACTAGTCAAACTCCTTGGTTTGCATATGTTTCTAATTCCTTGGTTACACGGAAGTTACCTTCACATTTATTTCCTAGAGAGAAAATAAAGATTATTCAAGAAAGTGCAAGATCTTCATGGATTACTAATGAATTGTATAAAACAGGGCTAGATATTATGATCAGAAGGTGCGTCAGGGAAGATGAAATGCTTGATATTCTCAAAGCATGTCATGATGATCCATGTGGTGGACACTTTGCTAACAAGAGGACAACCTATAAAATCCTTTATTTAGTATATTATTGCCCATCCATCTTCAAAGATGCTAAATAATATGTCAGAAGGTGTGACAATTGCCAAAGAGTAGGGAAACCTGCTCCCTAAATGAAAATCCATTACAAACTCAGGTACTTATTGAACCCTTTGAAAAGTGGGCTTTAGACTTTATTGGACCAATTAATCCTCCATCTAAACAGAAAAAAAAGTATATATTGGTATGCAGTGATTATGTCACCAAATGGGTAGAAGCCAAAGCAATACCTTTTGCTAACGAAAAATCTGTAGTTAATTTTCTTTTTGAGGACATCTTTACTCATTTGGGTGTTCCAAGAGAAATTGTGACAGATCAGGGATGTCAATTGACATCCAACATGATGGAAAGGCTTATGGAGGAGTGTAAGATCAAGCATAGGAAATCTACTCCTTATCATCCACAAGCAAATGGTCAAGTGGAGTTTACAAATAAAGTGATCAAAGGAATCCTCACCAAGAGTATGTATCTACATAGAAGAGATTGGGTAGAAAGGCTTCCTGAAGCCTTATGGGCCTATAGAACTACATGGAGGAACACAACGGGACATACACCCTATGAACTTGTTTATGGGAAACAAGCGCTATTCCCTATAGAGTTACAAATTAGAACTTTCAAGATGGCAGTCTAGCTGGGGATGGATTTATCGGAGGCTCCAAAACATAGGTTGGAGCAATTAAATGAACTTGATGAAATTAGGCAAGTGGTAGTTCAAAGGATTGGTATAGTCCAACAACAGAGGGCTAAAGGGCATGAAAAATACATCAAGGACAAGAGGTTTCAAGAGGGAGATTGGGCACTATTATTTCATTCAAAGTTTAAATATTTTCAAGGGAAGTTTCAAACTCATTGGCTTGGGCCATATGAGATTGATTTTTTTTTTAATAATGGAGTAATGAGGATTAGAACGATAGATGAAATTCAAACTCCTCTTCTTATGAATGGTCATAGATTGAAAATATATCAAAAATCAATTTCAAAGGAGGAGCTCATCAATATCTTCCAGAAAAATTCTGAAATGAAGTTAGTGAAGACGAATCCTTCTTCTCCACCAACTTAGTCTTTATTTTTCCTATCTAAAAAATTAAATAAATTGTATAAGGTTGAAAACCAATCATTGATTGGCATGCTTATACAGAAAATGCAGGGTGAAAATCAGAAGTTTCTGACACCCTATATTTTCCATTTCCTTTCTAAAAGAAAGTGGTGACAAAAAGCCACAGTCACTTTGCATTCTCCAAAATTCATTGTCTCATTTCATTTCACTCTATTTTACTTTTATAGTTTCACTTCTTTCCATTGCCATATTTCACCATTAAATTTTTCCATTTCCCAGTATTTTTTTCATCTACATTATTCATTCATCATCTAGCCTTATTTTTCACTTACACAGCCATTTCCATTTCATTCATTCATAAGGCATATTTTACTATCTATTTCACATTTTGTAGCTATTTTCACATTCTGCAGTTGTTTCCACATTCTGCAGTTGATTTAATTCTATAGTTGATCATGTTCTACAACTAATATGATTCTGCAGCAATAGTTTGATTATCAGTCCAAGCACAAGTGTCCAGTTCATAATAAAATCTTATATGCCTAAAGTACCCGTGGAGCAAACATCAAAATATTAGCAAGCAAAAGGTAAAGGTTCCAAAGGTAAAATACAAAAAATTTATTTCAAAAAGTAATCCAAAGACATAAGCTTGTATAACATGTATGATCACATGTCTCCTTAATTAATCATCATGTGATTTGATTACCACAATGTCTCTGCCATATCTTCCACCTTCAATGACAAACAGTCAATGGTTCCTTCATAACTGATCTTTGTTTTAAACTTCATAACTTGTACTTAACCGGTCCTCTACATCTACATTTGTTAACGGTCAGGTTAATTACGTGACCTACCTATATACGACTCTTCAAACCCTGATTGTTTATTTATTACATCTTATGAAACCAGCTCAAGAAAAGATAGAGAAGATATATCAACGCCTTAGAATTCAGCCTCTTCGAGGGGGAAACCTCCTTTACATTACATAAATGAACAATTCTTGGATGCTTCAAATGATAAAACCTCCTTTCTATATATAGGAGTCTAAGGAGTCACAAAATAACCTAGCCAACCTAACAATAACAATATAAAGCCACAAAAATAACAACTGAGGGATTCTATGGGGCCCAGTAATAACAATATGGGGACAATAGGGTCACAACAATATTAATAAGGGGTACAACTACAACAGTAATGGGGTAATCACTAGTATTATAGGGACCCAACATGCCCCT